>APFE030587285.1:89195-107788 GCA_000404065.3 Pinus taeda | reverse complement strand
CTGTTACACACAATACAACTCAGATCTGATCTCCAAATCTCTTCCACTGCTTGCCTGCCTCCACTGCTCAATACCTGCTCAAGAACTGATGAGAATGGCTCTTCCTATTAATGCTAATGGGTGTGGCAGAAAGATGGATTTGGTGAATTGTTGTCTATGTGCAAGGAATTGATGCAAGGAGCTTGAGAAAAAGGATCTCCAAGTACCTCTGTAGTTGGCTACATCGAACATTCACCTCTAAATAAAAGATGAACTATAATTCTCTTTGTTATTTCTTTCTTTGAATGTGCATGAGAATGGGATAGATAGATTGGAAACCATATTGTTTATGACAAACCCTGGGTAGGCCTGTCGGTGTAGAGTATCTTACTACTGTAGGAGAATTCCCCATAAACAAAATTGGCGAGTTTACTGGGGAGCTTCTAGTGAGTCTTTTTTCAGAGCCTGTCTCATAATTTAGTAGCTTTTGTTTACTTTTCTTAGCTCTGTATAGTGATTAGGAGTCATTTGAAAGTTTATTTTTAAAGCCCTTTTTCCTAAAAACTTTAGATCTGGGTTAAAAACCTTTTCATTTCTACTCTGAAGGGCTGAAAGAGCATTGTTATCCCTAACAATGCTCTGGTTTTCTATGTTGGAAATAATGTTAATACTAAGAGGGTGGGGGGGGGGGGGGGGGGAGGGTGTTAAGCAGTATCAATGCTAATCTTAAATTTTATTCTAATTATTACCTTCACATTCAAACTTGGCAATCATCCATGTGAACCATCAACAACATATATCAGCAATACAAATCAACACATAAGCACATACACCATGAGCAACATACACATGATACACAAAGGTTTAACATGGAAACCCTTCTGAGAGAAAAACCACCAAACCTTGTTTGTATTATGATGTAAACTATGAGCTCCCACTCTATTTACATCATTCATTGTGAGCTACCACTCATAAGAAGCACCGATTCCGTTTGTTTGTTTGTTATCATCCACTAGCAAGAAGCTCCAACTCCCTTCTTTAGTAGAGACTTGATCAACTTACCAGAAGCACCAACTGAAGAACTGACTTCTTGGATTTGTTGCAAGCACCAACTTGTGGGAGGCACAAACCTCCAAGCTCTCTTCAGATGTCCGCTAATATGGAAGCTCCAAATCCCTATTTTGTAGGCTTTAATCCACACTCAATAAGGTAACCTTTGCTCTATGTTATGGCACCCACTTGGCCTAATTTCAGCTCTCTATTCTTCTCCTCACTCTATTTTCCCTCATTAACTCAACATATCAACTCTCAGCCCCTTAGTAGTTCCATAAGCACTCTCAGCCTCTCTTCAACAACTCACTATCACATACTGCTAACACTCTGTTGTTATCCCCCACAATTCGACAATTGCAATCCTTGGTTTTGTTCATTTGCAACACAAAGAACAATGATGACCATTCTATCTCTACACTGTGCAAGGATGTATTCTTACCTGCCTTCCACTATGTTGTTACATTCAATTACTCAACCTCCGCAGCTAAATTAAATTTGAGAATGGGCAATGGAGTGTTTGACATGCTGAGAATTAAATCTCATTCCACTTGCACACTCAAAGAGCTCCTCCATTAAATTATGTGTGTACACACAAAATGGCTCTCTAAAGCTCAAGAATTACTTTGACATGGCACTCTGAGCTTTTGTTCTGGTCTTCTGCACCCAAAACTATTTTCATTGAACTCTTCATGGCATGAGGGACACTCAGGTGTGGTTTGCATTTTTTGAAACAAGTCCATTAATTTATTTTGCACAATCGTAGTCATTCATTGTCTTATTGAATGCTTCTCAGCAATCACCATTAACTCCAACTGTAAGTTCTGGTTGTCAAACCGTTCACTTCCTATCACCATGCTATGGTAGACTTCCACAAATGGTGAACTCTACCAAATAGAATGTAACACAATTGGTGACCCATTCAAGTTCACAAGCGCTAAGTCCTATTTTCATAATTAATGGCCGAAAATGCTTAATCCCACAAAGCGCACAATAAGCCCAAAGGGTTGTAATACCTGTGGTTAATGATGTTTTTCGTGACAAGCCCTTGGTCACAAAACATGCGAAAATCATTGCAAAATGACTCCTGGGCACCTGTTTGAATTGTAGCTCCGAGGGCTTAAACAATGTGAACTAATCGTTTGCACCCTTGGTCACACAGTGCCCACCGAACCAAGTCTAGGTGCTTTACCTTATCCCCCAACCTTCCTTCTAGGATTACATGTCCACTAGGGGTCCCTCTTTTGACAATGCGCCAATCCAGAGCCTTCTGGGAATACGTGGCCTTGCCACCTCGCTTGACTAGGCCCAACTTTGTTTTCGCCACTGCGTCCTAATGCTTCGTTAACCCGAGTTCTCACATATGCACTGCAATTGTAACTCTCGGGGAGTAACCTCCAAGATTGCATGTCTGTGGAGTCTTCCTCCACACACATGGACCAATTATGAGACAGTGGGGATTATGTGTTTGTGGGGACTCCTTCCACCAACCAATGCTCGTTTCGCTTGCTAGTTCCACCACATCCTCTGGGAGCCTAGTCATCCTGAGACTTCACATTACATTAATTTTTTTGTTGTTGTAATAATTGGGGTTTGCCTACTGCGATTATGTGTCCTAGGTAAGATTTGCGTTGTTGTAATGTACTAATCAAAACCTTTTTTTTGCCTCTTAACGTCCTCTTAGGCTTACATCGTCCCGGAGGTTCACCTTTGCGCACAACTTCATACTTCTAGGGAAGGTCTACTGTGATGAGTTGTTAGTGGGGTCCCCTTGCTTCCGTTGTGCCTTGCTCGTCCTCCAACAAATGAGTGCTTGCTCCAATGCCTACATCAACTATCCATGTCCTCCGTGCATTGTCATCTCAAGGTTTTTCCTTTGCATTCTTATTCACAACATCCTGGGAACCTCCGCTGGGATGATTTATCATATGGACCCACCATGCACTAATAATATCCTGTCCCACTTTTCTCTTTTATCAGTCAAGTTCTCTCGACTATCTGGTTTAGCTACTCCTCCAATGACTCTGCCAAACTTTCACCAATTTGACCGTTCTCCATTAACTTCAGTTGAAACTTTTGACTATGCGGGTACTTAACTTTGACTAGCAATAATTGCTGATCCAGGAGGCATTTTTTAGACTTCAACATGTCATAGGAAATTTATTCCAAGCACAATCCAACTAATCCATTTCCAGGAGCATATGATTTGATCTTTGAGGAAGAAATGTCTTTAAATCCATGGGCTCACAACCACCATAGATATAATATTTTAGCTTCTTTAATTAGTCCGGCTACTATGATGGTTCTCTACTAAAGACTATATGAACCAGAAGACTCCCCTTGAACTTAGAACTCCATGCATATCAATGCCAAACAAACTATGATGTTTTCCTATTTGACATCAATGCCAACACATTTGATGCCACCTGCCATCCTAAGAATGTCAATTGTCCAACATACTCTATGAAAGAGTATTGTTGTCCCTTTTAGTTCTTTGTTAGCTCTTTGACAAAGCATTGAAGCCTTCAACCACAAGGTTTCATACGATTTTTCCTTAAATTTCTCTAATTTTCTTGCATGCATTTATCCCTAGTTATGGTTTATCTAACATGTATGTTTTCCTTTACCTCTTTTTTTTTTTTTTTTTTTTTTTTTTTATTCTTCTGTAAAAAACACTTAGATCTACCTCAAATATGTGGATTTGTCTTCCTCGTTAGGGTTTTGAATCCTCTTCAATTTGATTCTCGATAGAGACATTGGTAATTAGGTATATCTCTTCCACAAATGTCTTCTATCCTTGCACATTTTTGTCTGCTTGTAAGTGTGAATTAATCATTGAAAACTTTGTTTGAATGCGTGCTTGCTTGCAATTAGGGTTTTGGTTTTGAGTGTGTTTTATTAGTGTTTCCTTTGGTTTCTTTTTATCGTTTGCTTGCATTTTTTATTCTAATTTGTGCTTCATGTCAGAGTGCTTAAAGAGAGGGTTGTAAGTATTGTCTTCATATTTCATATAAAATATCTAATCTTCTCATAGGTAGCTTTCACCAAAAGACAAAATGTTGCATAAGCATTTTTATACACATTTTTCTTTGAAAACAAGTCATAACACCATCAAAGTTTCATGCCATTTACCCTTGACATTAAATAAGAACCTTTAAAATCAATGTTTAATAAAATCAGTTTGACATTTTTTCTTTTCTCTAGTAGCACACCAACATTATCTTAGGATTTTAGAGCATTAGAATAGGTTGGTGAGGTAAAATCTCTCAGACCACCAAAATAAACACTAGAATCTTGAGCTAGGGAGTTGAAATCCATTTGCATTCACATGTTTCCTAGGAAGTCCTTCTAACATAAGGGTCAATCATGAGGTCACATTAGGGCCAATGGAGTGATATACACCACTTCACTTGGTCTTGGTGTTGTGGTCTACATGTGCTCAAGGGGTATCCTTGAGGAGGCTTCAAGCTTGATACCCTACCTTTGTGTGTGTATCCAACTGACAATTGTTCCCCTAGGTTAGTTGGTTATACATGGCAACCATAGTGGCCATAACCTTAGGGACCTTACACAAGTGACATCGGGGGGGACTTCCTTGTTGTAACTAGGGCAAACATTGGTCAATATGCACTAAGATCCCTTGGAGGGTGCCCACACATACTTAAGGGTATTTTCATAAGGCATAAAGCTGATAAGCATGAGGCTGGAATAACTGTCCCAACCATATCTTCACAACTGACTTGGGCCTTGATAAACAAAGCTCAAACCACAGTGAGGTCTCTTTGATCTCTTGGTTTGCATGCTTTCTCCTTATATTTGATGGGTTTATGTTGTTGGGTTGTTTCTAGTGGTCTTAGGATATTTATTTTATGATTTTGTACACATCTTTTGCTACCAACATTGTTGATTTTAGTTTGCATCATTTTCATTGCCTTGAGGACCTTTCTCCCTAAAAGGAAGTTCCACTTTCCCATAGACATAGACTTAACCCTTCCACTACCATAGGCACACATATTTCAGGGGCCACTTTGGGTTATACTCAAGGGGCTAAACCTCTAGTTCATAGAGTGGTTGATGGAAGTCTTCCAACTCGTCCTCATTCACTTATCGCTTACATCTCATCACCCATCTCCTTAGGGGTTGTATATTTTTTTGGATCTTTTCACTTATACAATCCTTTCCCATAGTCCATTGTGGTTAGTATCACTACTATGGCAGAACCTAGTGTGTTAACACCTGTTGTCACTGATCATTTACCCGAGACTACTTCTATACCATTTTGTAAAACCATAGGTCTTTTCCACACTACTTCCACTGAGATTGACTTCGCTTTCTAGAAGAATATCTCAGGATTCCATTTTCCTCAATTTAGTATATCCACTATGGGTGCCCCCACATCATCAACCATGGCCCCTCTAGTTGTCTTTGGCAAAGTCTCTAGTTCAACTATGAGTAGCATACCTACATCACATGTAGGAGGTTCGAACTCCACATTCATATCTGCATCTATGGGGCCCACTGTTGGTCTTGATATATTAATAGGTAGTTCATTCATACCCATTGCTAGATTTCCATTTGGTTGGACTAATAATACTAAGTCCATATTGTTCCCTAGCACAACTGGAGGCACTTATGTTTCTAGTGGGTTTCAATTTCCTTGGGTTAGTCAATCGTTAGGGGGATCCACTTTTCAGGGGAACATTTCGTTCCCTTGGTATTTCCAAGGGGCTCTAGGTATAATCCTTAATATTTCATTTAATCCATAGGGAACCAACCTTTTTACCTTTTGTTCTAGGAGCCTCTCCTCTTTGCACACCTTTTGGTCCTAGAGGTATCAAGCTTTCGATAATCCTTTTTTCGTTGGGGTCCTTTCCCTAGAGGCACTAAATTTCATGATGTTTAAGTGGGTGTTGGAGCTAACTCCTCTAGTCAATTAACCTCCTTAAGTAAACCCACTTCCGGAAACCATGCTATGGGTGAAGCACCTCCTCCACTTAGGTCACAGAGGACACCTTACGCCTTGAAGCATCGTTCAACTCACCCTTCTTGGAAACCATTGTGCTTCCTGATCTTTCAAAGGTAATGAACATTCCCACCAAGCACAATATTGTATGGTCAATAGTCCCACCTACATTGCCAGTTGACATACCCAAGTTTGATGGTAAACCTAGAAAATAACTTACAACTCACATTGCCACTTGCCACTTATGGTGCTCATCCAACTCCTTCATGGATGATGGAATTATGCTATGTCTTTTCTAGCGGACTCTTAGCAGCAGTGCCACCAAAATGTACAATGATCTAGGAAGTGTCGCTTATGATAACTTTATTTCTTTAGCATAGGCCTTTGTCAACCACTATAAACTAACTATTATGTATAAAATTGAAACCAACATACTCACCAACTTTTGTCATGATACCTCCATCGACATTTCTGATCATATCCATGAGTGGAGAAGGAGATGAAGCCTATTTGGAACCAAGTTTTTTGATGAGTTGTTGTATGAGTGGTTCACCAAGTCCCTCTTGCCTAAGATTGTTGAAGATATTACTAAGATAGGAGTTGAAACCGAGGAACAAGCCATCATGCATTCCCATGAAATAATTCCTAATGCTCCTCAATTATTGACTGATGCATCGAATCATGAGCCTAGAACCCACATCGATGGTTTGGTGGGGTCTATATCCTCTAGAAACATAGACTAGTTAGCCACCCAGAAGGGCCAAATTAATATCTCTTCTAGCACCCTGGTTGGTAAGCCTACCACTCAAACTCTTAATGCTCCTATTCAAACCTCCAAGGTGAAGTCTATCTAGTCCACACCTATGACCAACCCTCATAAACTAGGAGGTAAAAAGAAGAAAATTAAGTCCAACAAAACTTCAAACATTGAACAAGGATCAACTCAAACTCAAGAGACCACTACGGGAAGTACGAAAGAGAAAAAGAAAAAGAAATTCATTGCAATATTTGTGGGGAGGACCACCTTACACATGAGTTTCCTTGGATGGATGATATCTATCACTACTTCTTACAAAAAAATACTTCTCATCAACATGATGTCTTTACAAATCTATTTCAATCTCAACAACAACATATGGTTGTGAAACCTCCACCTCATTAGAAAGGGGGTAATGGGGGGAATTCTTCCAATAATGCCCCATCATACAAACAAGAAATATTTATGGTGGAATACATAATCAATGTGATGACTAGAGCACATAACTATGAGAATCCTAAGAGTGATATTTCCACACTGGAACCCGTTAACCATACTCCACCTGATGATCTTCTTCACTTTGATACACCATAGTTAAATGCCATGTAACTTCCTCCTAAAGGTGCACTTTGTAAGAGAATGCATAATCTCAATGCAAGGGCCACTCACATCTATAGTATTGTTGAGGATTTAGCCCAAGCACCTATTACTATGTCTGCACTCGAATTTTTGCAAAGTTTCCCAATGTAATGCAAGGCACTCTTAACTATTATTGTTAGAGTGGAACCCTTAGATCCAAATCACATCACCTTCGATCCGTCATCATGGAAACCCCGACTTCCATATCATCTGGCCTTCCATATAATGGTCCATGTCTTCGAACAACATGTTCATTTGACAATCTTGGAGGAAGGGGCATCTACTTGTATCATGTTATCAAAGTGTTGGCAAGCTCTTGGTTCATCAATTTTTCACAGTCTAAGTTTGTGTTAAAGGTATTTTATGGGAATACCTTGCAACCTCAAGGAGTTTTTCCTACTTTTCTTATTGAACTTGGGGGTAAAATGATATCAATTGAAGTTGAGTTCATCCATGTAACATTAAAATATAACATCTTTCTCGGGAGAAGTTGGTTTTATGCCATGACTACTATTATGTCATTCATCTTCCACATCATGATGTTTCCCCATCTAGCTAAAATAGTCATTATCGACCAATTGTCTTTGTGCAAGCTAGACTTGCATTTCCATGATAGTCGGATAGTTCCATTTGTAAGAGACTTTTCTTCTACCATTAAAAGCATTAGATTAGGGATGTTTAAAGACTCTTTGTTAATGGGAACTTTTCCCTTGCTTCCTCCTAAAATGTTCTATTTGGCCAACATTATTAACATGATTATGTATATCACTTATGATTCCAATAGGTCTAATGATTTGTGGATAATCCCTTCTCCTTAAAACATTAATATGTATGGCAGTCAGATTCCTTTGAGCCATGTAAAGTTGGCTTATCAAGATATCCAAATGGAGATTATTAACCTTGAGCAAAGTTATTCCCATGGTGTTGATCTTGATGCTTAATCCTCACCTGAATGGGTTGTCAATCATTGTAGTTCCTGTGAATACCTCAATACTATGATGCCATCAGATGAATCCATCCTAGAAGCCATGAAAATATCTAATCCACCTTAGGAAGAATTTCACCACCAATAATATTTCCTCCATTGTTAGGAACATCTGAATGACAACTTGAGATCCCTTGCTTCATTTTGAAATTTCAATTGGGCATGATATCTTGCCATGACACTTGATGTGTTATTTGAAGGGAACTTTGCAAACATCTCACCTACCATTCCCATTGATATCTCCATAAAAATTAGGTCATGGAATACATTATGATAAAAGCAGATTTCACTCCAGATGAGATCGCTACTTACACCACTCTTTCCAAAGAATTATGTGATGTTTTTGCTTGGTCCTACGAAGTAATGTCTGACATTGATCCTAGGATTATAGATAATGAAATCATCACTTATGAAGGGACCAACCAATTCGATAATAGATTCAGAAAATCAATCCTTGAAAGGATGTTACCATCAAGGTAGAAGTCAAAATTTTTCTCAAAGACAAGTTTGTCTAGTTGGTTCCCTTGACATAATGGGTTTCCAACATTATTCCTATCACCAAACAACAAGGTACTATTTGTGTCTGTGTTGATTATAGGGATTTGAATCAGGCATGTCCAAAATATAACTACCAGACCTCATTCATTGATCAGATTATTAATGAATTTTCAAATGGTGAGATATTTTCCTTCATGGATGGTTTCTTCGATTATAACCAAATACATATTAAACCACAAGATCAACATAAAATAACCTTCATTTGTCCTTGGGGTACGTTCATGTATAGGAAAATTGCATTTGTTATTAAAATTGTTGGGGTCACCTTACAGTGGGCTATTTCTTATGATTTTCATGACATCAAGTGAATTATGGAGGCATACTTGGATGACCCTGCTGCTCACTTTGCTCGACGAGGTGATCATCCCGCACATCTATAGTACGCCTTTATGCATTGTTGCTACTATACTATTCATTTGAATCCCAAAAATGAATCTTTTGCATTGTTTGTAGATGAATTTTAGGATCCATCATGTCCAAGTATGGGATAATGATCAATCCTCTTAAGGTCACGACAATCATTGATATGCCTCCTCCTTGCACTATCAGTCAACTTTAGAGTTTGCAAGGCAATGCAAAATTTTCACATCGATTCATCCCTAAATATGTTGAGATCACAAAGGGCATCATGCACCTCCTCAAAAAGGATACACCTTCGGTATGGGATGACCAAGCACAATGCTCCTTCGATGACTTGAAATGAGCCTTGATGTCAACCCCACTGCCCAGTCCTCCTGATTATAATAGGGACTTTATTTTATATCTCATAGCCTCTAATTCAACCATTGGAATTATTATTGTCTAAGAGGATGAGAAGCACCCCGATAATGTCATCTTCTACCTTAGTAGAGCATTAGTGGTGGTGGAAGCTTCGATATCTATACCTTGAAAAGTTGGCTTTAGTTTTCGTCTTCATTTTTCAATGATTTAGACATTACATTCTCTTGTATAAGACTATCGTAGTCACTAAATCCAACCCCATATATGATTTTCTTAGTAGACAATGCATTGGGGGAAAGTACTCTAAATGGATCGTCATCTTGCACGAATTTGATTTGAACTTTGTGGCTGCAAAATCCAAGAAATCGCTAATATTTGCAGAGATGTTATATGACCTTCCCCCCAATTCTGATGGAACAATGGTTACTGATTTGTTTCATGATGAGTCTTTTTTCCTCATCAACACATCCGATCCTTGGTATGGGGATATCTTTCTCTATCTCCAGACTCAAAATTTTTTCCTTTACTTGTCTTGTGATGACCATCGATGCATGCACCACAACGCCAAATAGTAATATTGTAGATAATACACTTTATTGCCTCAATGTTGAATTGGTGTTACATCGATGTTTGAATCATGAAGAGGTTGAACACGTTCTAAATGATTCCCATGTGGGGGAATGTGGTGGTCATCTCTCTGGGTTAGCCACTCTATCCTTCATGGTCAAAGCTAATACCAAAGTTATTGTTTCTATGATTTTAGAAAAAAAAGGAGATATTATAATCAAATATACAAATCTAGTGGGGTTATTATATATGAATATTGGTGTTCATGTGGTTTAGATTTAGTGGTCATAGATATTGATGATGGTGATGATGACGATTAACATCCACTTAGACCAATGAGGTCTATCAAACCATAAGAAAGTAAGAGATTAATTGAGACTTTTTAATATTTTATTTTTATGATCAAAGAGAAGGGAAAGAAGCGTTCCTAGATCACTATAGTTTTGTTGACTGAAAAAATCAAGAAGGTTGGTAGTGTGGCAGATGTTTTGGAAATGAGAATGGATGTGAGTAAGAGTCGGGCAATCCAAGAGAAAGCATTTTTCATCCTCAATCCTCTCAGTATCACACAATTGATATATTCTTTCATCCCAAGGTTTTTTGGGAATATACCAACACCCGGTTTCACTTCAAAGCTCATGGGAGTTAGTTCTTATCTTTGCAACGCTTATTTTCTTCTTAACACTAGTTAAGATAGAGAGATAATTATGGTTAGCGAGAGTTGGGTTGATCATATCCTTATAATAAATTAGCTTCATTTCCCCCTCTAGCTCCTTATCATCCCACAATTTGTCCTTAACATTGGAAGAGTAGTATTTTTAATATTATCTGTCAAGCTCCAAGATAATCTCCTCCTCTATCCACCAATAGTCGAGCCAAGACTGGGCATCCTTGTGCCAACATCGCTTGAGCTAGAGGTGGGGGTTTTGGCTAGCATTAGAAGAAATTTTTGGGAACCTCTTGGTTTCCGTGTTGTAAAGTTTCTTCTTATACATCAGATAGTGAAACATAGCCATGCTTTTAGTGGGGGAAAGGCTAGCTTTAGTCAAGAGGATAAGATATGGAGTATTACCTTTAATATTGAGGTTGTGGGTTATAAATTGCTTTTGGATCAGCTCGATCTTCCTCCACAATTCTCTAGATATACTGTAACCCCAAACTTCACATCCATATAAAATAACAGGGGTCACGTGAGTCTCAAAGAGGAACTCTTTTTTACTCCAAACTTAAAGATCAGTCAACTTGTAATTGTTTTCAAGCTCTTAATAAGCTTTCTAGCCTCTAATAATCTTTTTCTCAATGCTATAATTTTAGTTGAGCTGATGATGAATGTCAATACCTAAATATTTGTATTAAGTCATGCAAACATTAACTACCATGTTTTTATTCCATATGCTTATTGCAAGGTCTTTCCATATTTTTCCATCAATCTAAGCTCATCTTACCTAACATATTGGTGAATAATCCACCTTTTGATTACAATATGCATAACTACCCCTTTGAATCATTTTGATTTATTGATATGCTCTTCATATTTGATGACCCAATTAAAATTTACTAAATCTGAATTGGTAAACCAAGAACTTTTTCTAAGGTGCTTCACTAAGTAATAATACATATCATATATGGTTGAATATCAAGCATGATGTACTATGTTTAAGCTTCTAGTTTCATCCCAAAATAAGACTATGCATGTATCAATTGCATGGTTTAAGCTTCTAGTTTCATCCCAAAATAAGTCTATGCATGTATCAGTGGCATGGTTTAATAGGAATTTTTTTTGGTATTTTAGTAGGTATTGAGTAATATATTTTCTTGGCAATATGATAATATTTTATTGTTTAAATTATATATTTGAATGTAAAAATGGATTCAGAATCATGGAAAATCCCTAGATATGCATGTTATAAATAATCTCATTTTTTAAAATAAAAATTGAACCTCCAAATTTGGATGTTTTGTGGAGAATCATTTAACCCAAAGGGAATATTTTTAAAACAACACACCTCTAGTTTCCCTTGCAAAAGTAATCTCTATTGTGAAATTGATTAAGTCCAAGTTTCATGACCTAATTTTATCACTTTCAAGGAGTTGAAGTAGAAGTTATGCTGTTGTGTTGATAATGGTTGGAATAAACATTGTTTAGGATTACATAGTGACCATGATGCATGGTTTTGCGCTTGCTAACCAATTATGATTTGAGCACAAAGTTTATGGTGAAGATTAGTTTTTCATCAATTGAAGATTTTTCAAATGAACTCTTTAAATCTATGGAATCTATGGCTTTCTACTAGCAACCTTCATTTTCGTTGATTGTCTGTATTAGACTGAGAACACTAAATATTTAATAAGATATATTATGTTACTTAGGGAGTGGTTAATGAAGAATAATGGAAGGAATTTTTTTCTCTAAAATCTATGGGATTTTTGAGTTGAGTGATGAGGTTCTAAAGAAAAAATTACATCATAGTTGCCACCTAAAGATGTTGCATCTATGCAATCAGTTTATAAATTTCTTTATCAACTGATAAGAAATGAGAACACGTGGGGCACATCATCGTGAACAAGGAAATTTGACAAATTATTTTATGTGGGACACATGGTCTTGAACAAGAATGTTGATAGTTTTCTAAGAATGAGAAATCCAAAAGTTTTATTATGATGGATGTCCATAAATGTATCTACCCTCTTATGCCATTTAGACCCTTGTTTCAACCACGTGCCTTGTTATTTCTATGGTATAATTATCCCTTATTGTATTGTTTGGATTGACTCTCTAATCAAATTTAGATTGCCGCTTATCCCTTAAATACTGAATTAATGATACTACATTGAGCTTCAACCACATCTCATGTTCAATGTTTCAACCTTATTTTGAACTCTCCTAGTTCAAAATGAATGAAACACCCACTTTTATTTAGTGGAAAATAATAACATGCCATGGGAACACCAAACAAAGAAACAAGGAAACTTGAAATAGAGCCAAAGGACTTACAACTATGAGGACATGAGATTAGGGAATAGGGGGATTACTCCCTCTTTCACCAAGTTGTCTACCTCTATACTTACCTGAAACATCCATAACTAGAACCAAAAAGGGCCACAACCCTAAAATAGAAAGGACATGTTTCCATTGCATTTAACACACACTACTTGTCAAGCTACATAACAACACACTTCAAAATGTTTCACTCAAGAGTGGGAGAGAGGTGGGGGACATAGTTTTGTTCTTCTAGTTCATAATTGACCATCTCTTCAAAATTAAATTGATTTCCAAGAGGGTGGTTGATGTATGAACCATTCAAACTATAGTTATATTATAAGGGTTGTTGTTAAGAGCACCCCCATTTGTATTGCAACAACTCAAACTTAGTTTAGAACCTAAATTGGATTGCTCATATTTAATGAAATATGATGTTTTTAACATGGAGAACTATAATTTGTTAAAATCTTAGGCTCCTTGAAGAATTGTTTGCACTAGGAAAGCTAAGTTTGGATACTAAAGGACTTTACAATGGGTTACTCTTGGAATGACCATGGAGTCTCTCATTACCAAAGACACATGAATTCTTTAGAAGAAAGAGGCTTTTGAAGTGGAATAAAGTATTTTCTTCATTATTTGAGGACATATAATATCGAAATAACAATTTGTTTCTTGATTTCCTCCATACTCAATAAAGACCCTCCACACACCTGTCGCTACTAAGATTGCTAATGTTTATTAGTAAGATAAAACGAATCAAATTATATTTTCCGTAGTATATCATTTCCATACTTGACCAAGGTGGAAATGAATGTACTAGATTCATATGGTTTTAGTAAGATAGGAGGCATTGGTGATGTTTATGTGTTTTATCCTTTGCATGACTACCTCCACACGTTTTATGTTATTCTAAATAGGTTTGTAGGTACTGCCCCTGGAAGAAAAAGTAAAATTATTTTTTCTGGATCCATCACATGAGAGTTTGGATTATCAACATTTCAAACCTGCTCATGAGGTTCATCATCAAGATGAGAATTCTAGAAAAAATATGATCATGTCAAGCAGTAATAAAGTTGCATATCATGAGGATGATGAATGGAGACTTAGTGACAGAGCATCTCAATACCTTCAACAATATGATAAGTCAATTAATATCTATTGATATTAAATTTTCATGTATCAGTTTGTTGTTTTCTTTATCAGACTCATGGGATAATTTTGTTGTTTCCATCAGTAGTAATGTAACTACTTTAAGTTTCAACAATATAGTCTCATATTTTCTATTGGAGGTGATGAGATGGAAAAACATGGAAATTCAGAACACAATTTCCTTTACCATAAGAGGATGCTCCCAAAAAATAAATAAAACTAATTCCCCAAGTGGAAGATCTAAATCTCCAAGAAAATTTGTAAAGGTATGATGGATATGGGAAAACAAAGGAATTACAAGAAACATTGTAGATTCAAAATTATCAATAAAGGCAAGGGATATGATTATTCTCCTTTTACATAAACAAAATCCTACTCATATAAATGAGGGGAGGTGTACTTGGCTTCTTCAAGTATGCATGTAGATCATGAGGCGGTTGACCTAGGGACATCCTTTCATATGACTCCTTACTAGGAGTGGTTTTGCAAGTATGAAAGATATGATGGTAGTGGTGTTTTCCTAGGAGATGACTTGAAAAGAAGAATCATATGATGAGTAAAATTCAAGTTGAAGCTTTAAGGTGGAAGGGTTCAGACATTGTTGGAATTATGACTAATCTGTTGTCCTTGATGGAAACCTACTTAATGAGTTTCCTTTTGATGGCAACCTACTTGATGAATATGTCAATAGGGTGTGTCTACATGTGACAAAAAAGGATTATCAGTTCAGAGACAAAATAATGATAAAGACGAAGTTTGAAGAATTATACATAGGTTTGGTGAAGCAAAGTCGAGTATACACAAGTTCTATGAAGCAAAGTCGTGTACACACTCAGGTTTTGTGGAGAAAGTAGAGTATACACAGGTTCTATAAATCAAAGTCATGTACACATGTAGATATGAAGAAGGAAAAACGTGTATAGTTTCTACACCATGGTATTCTAAATACCAAGGGTATTTACCATGGTATTGAGCTCAACAACGAATATTTGATCCCATCTAAGAATACCATTGACATTAGTATGGTTTTGACCTATGGTATTGGATAAGAGCTAAGCTATATAAAGAGATGAATATCAAAGTGGTTGACGTGTGTAAGTAATGAATATTTCATGAATAGTTCGATCTGAGGCAAGTGTGCATGTAATGGGCTATTATTGATTTGTTTGATCTAAAATTAAGTATGCACCTGGAAACTTGACGATGGATTAGATCAAAAAGATCTAAAATGACAATGTTGATTATGGGTTGATTTGATCAACGATGATAGTGTCTTGACGTGTGATTTTTCTGTGTGTGTCGAGATCTAGGTATGTCTAAAGTTCTGTGATATAGCGAAGGCTTTTTCCAGTAATTGCAGATATCTACACAGGTTGATAACCTAAAAGACACGTATACACGCATGTTTAATACTGGTATGTAATGTATATATTCAGATCTATACACAAGGTTGATTCTGGAGAAGCGCGTCTACACGTAGAAATGCTTTGAGGAAAGTGTTATCACTCAGGTTGTTCCCTTTGACTCCTAAGGGAATACGGCCGAGGTAAGCACAGACCAAGCTTTGGACTGCAGGTCCTAGCCTACCAGCAGTCAGAGAGGGCTCTCTCTTTGGGATTTAGCTTTGTTTAAGGAATGATTTTAGGCTAGATATGATGCACATGGGTTTTGATTTAGATTGGTGGGATGGTTGATCTATTCAAGCAGAGTTGGCATGCATAATGTAAGAAGTTCAAACCATTGGGCATGGAGTCCATGAATGTGAACTGAAGGGTGTGTTTTCTTTGGTAGAAGAGGGGAATATGGAGCAAGATAGCTACACATGGCACAATGATTTATGTTGGAACAAGGATGAAATGGAGGTCAGGGGATGAGAGGCAATTAAGGATCTTTCATCCAGCCAAAGAGGGAAAGTGGATGAAGGCTGAATAGGGCAATGAAGAATTCCTAGACAACATTCATATGTGAAGGAAACAACTTAAACATGCTTAATTAAAAATGCATATTCATCACTAATTCAGAGGAAAACATAGAAAAGTTACAAGAATTGAGCACAAAGGGCATGGAAACCAGTTCTGATCTATTCCTTTTTCCTCCAACTTAGATTATGATATTATAGATGATACAACTACATATAAACTGATAAACAGAGGGAGGAAAGACTTATTGAACCGTGAGCAAGCAATAGAATTCCATATCAAGTTCTTTAGCCACTAAATGCACAACCAGCCAGTTCAGATGCAAGCATTCCAGCAATCTTTGATTACAAAAGTTCTTAATATTTACAGTGCAAATCTCAAATGAGAGATCAACCAAACAACCCACCAACCCTTATTACATTGTTCAGGGCTGTATTTATAGGCAAAATATCTACAAAAATAGATCTGATAGAATATCTGAGGAAATAAATGCAGTTAACCTAACTTCTTTTGCAAGTAATGTAAAAAGATCTATCTAATGATGCGCTGGGGGCAGCTGCTTCAAAAAATGAGGCTATCTGTCTTTTGCTGTTATGCACTGGCCATTCATCATAACTGCGCATTGGTCTCTGTTCTACTGCTCTTGAGTGGCTTTAATGTGCATTGACTGTGATCTGAGAGTTTTAAGTGGCTTCACCGCTTTCTTTGATTTTGATGGAGGCTTTCAATGTATACCTGCTTTGATATTGTCGATCTGATACTCTTTTAATTGAATCTGGGCTTTATCTTTCCTCTGATACTCTATAACATTTGATTTAGGCCTCTCTTTCTCTGCTGATCCTCTTGATATGCTCGACATTGTCAAATCGCCCCTTTTCTGCCCTTTCAAGGCAAAAATAACTGCTGCAAACTGAGGCTTTCCATTTTGGCCTATTTTCCTTAGCGATGCGCATCGAAAACTGCCTTAGATTTTGATTCCGGGCTTCCTAAGCATCGATTTCACACTTGCGCACTTTTTTGGCGGGTGACGTTAGCGGTACGGCAGATGACGTCAGCAGTGGGACCCAGTACGACGGATGATGTCAGCAGGGTGATGTGGTGCTTACGTCACGCAGGGGGGAAGCGATATCCGGTTTTAGGCGCATCGCTTTTGTGCACAGGCAGTTTGGGAGGAGGGGGCTCTGCCACAGTCGAGAGAGTGACGCGTGGCGGGAGTACGACGGGAAAACCGCCCATCTCCCGGACGCTAACCATCGACCGGTTCGGAGGCGAAAAGACCCGCCCACCATAGATCTTACAGTGCGGGCAATCGGACGGCTGGCGGGACAGGCAAGACGGCAGAAGTTTAGGGATGGGGCCCACGACGCCTTTATTGATTATTTATTTCGGCAGGGGGGGGGACTTTAGGAAAGTGGGTTTTTAAGAGGGGAAAAGGGAAAATATGAGATCCGAGAGAGGTTTTTATGCCATGGAAGGAGTCCAAAGGCATTGAAAGATGGTTTTTTGAGACAAAAGGAGGGTTCTTACTAAGTTTCAGGCAAACTTAGTAATTCCCAAGGGATACTATATGGTTATTTTTCAACCACGGGGAGGGATAAGTAGTATAAAGGGAGTTGTTTAACATAGTTTTAGTAGGGGAAGGGAGATAGATAGGGAGCTACATAATAAAGTTAGCAATAATATGACTTGGTGGTGAAAATGGAAATGTAAGGGAAATGATGCTAAGTTCAAGATCTGGAACTTAGATATGTGATTTGAATAGGATATGGAGAAATGATTTTACAAGAAATGTGGCTTCTTTTCATTAAGGAAAGTCAAAACTTGACTTGACATCCCACACAAATGAGCTGAAAGCAGGACTTGTTGGGCAGATCCCAAGGTCCTCAAGGGGATGTTAGTAAATGATTTCTGGGGGAATGAAGGGGAAGTTAGTCATGCTTCCATTGTTGTACCATCAAGTCACTGCTTGGTGCCAATGCCATATATGAGATGAGTCCTTCTTGACAAGACCACAAGTGATTACCAGTCTGCTTCTGCAACCTCAAACTACCTACCCAGTCTAATACACCTAATATTTTTTCTTCTTTTGGTCTGGGTGCACTTGAACTAGCAAACCCAGCTTTTAAACTTTTTTTTTTTTTTCACTGTCCTCCTAACTACATCTATACTTATTTTATCCAGGGGCTCAGATTAGGCTGTTGAGCACCCTTGCTTTTCTACCTATCTAAGAATCTGCCAAGATTAAGCTGTTTGGACAGATAATGATTCTCTATATTCTACAACAAGAAATTGAAACCTAGGGAGACCAAGATTAAGCTGTTTGG
>APFE030587285.1:67805-89135 GCA_000404065.3 Pinus taeda | reverse complement strand
GATTCTCTATATTCTACAACAGGAAATTGAAACCTAGGGAGACCAAGATTAAGTTGTTTGGACCTCCCTTTAACTGAAAATTCTTCAAAAATGGAATAACTCATCAAAATTGGAAATACAGCAGAGGCATTTAGGTTGGAAAACTCTCATGGACACTTCTTTGGACTTAGTAGCAAATATGGAACATTGCAGCCGACAGAGCATGACATATTTGGCATGTAAAAATGTCAATCATGAAAGATGAATACCTGCTATGAGCAGGAGGCTAACAATGGCTCCACTTGGGCCATGGCCTTTCTTTGTGAAAGGCCAAGAACATCAGGTCAGAATGCCTTAGTCTTTAGTTGTTGCTGTACTCTGAAAACTTCCCTTTGCTGGCTGCTTTATTTATGAACATGATAGTAGACTTGAAGAGCTTATGGCCTTCACTTCGGGCTTCAACTGCAGCAAGCTTGCTATCCAAACATAAAACTGAAATCCTACCTACCTACTCTAGTCAGCACTTACTTTGCTGTTAGGTGAAATGAAATAACCAATGCAGCCACTTAAGTATTATAAGCATGAACGAGCTTTGCTGCTTTTGCTTGCTGGCGAGAAAAACTGAGATCTTGCAATCTGATATGGCTTTGTTAATCTTTTAGAAGATCACATAACTGCTGACCTTCTTTGCTGAAACAAGAAACTGTACAAAAGGGTCCCGCAACATATATACATTATTGCTGGGCTGAATTGAAGAATTGTACAAAAGTTTCGAATCACTATCATGCCTTGGAAATTGGATATCATCAACATTTTGATATTGAGGCACACAACCTGCTAATGGAGAAGAGCACCTCTTTACTTTATCACACACCCTGTCAGCACATGAATCATATACAACTTGAACTGATGTTTGCAATTTATTACAAGCAGGCTCATATGGCCCTTGACTGATCTGCGCAGGCTGCTCCTCTTCCTTCGAAAAACTCAGATGTTTGAAAACAAAGAGGCAGGGGATCCACTTGTATCACTTGGTCACGAACATCCGCCTTCGAATCTTCCTCAATCTGATATTCAATGGCTCTTTGGGGCTGCAAAACTAGAGGCAATATATTTTGAACAATGATTTGGGTTTCCTGCAGATCATCAATATCAACACTTGCTGATATTTGTTTATTAACTGCATCATGTTTCTCCTTAATAAATTGAAAAGAATCCACACAGAAAGGTAAAGTTCCTTCGCTGAAATCAAGATTTTCTCCGCTTTCCTCCTTTACTTCATAGCTGAAATAGGCACGTTGATTATTTATTTTAGGCTGCTGATCCTAAACTGTGCTTTCTGCCAAAATAGGCTCTGACTCCTCTGCAAGGTTGATTTGGTCATTAGGCTCATCATCATCATCATACTCATCGTATTTTGGAAAGCAATTGAAAGAAGAGAAGCTGTTATATTCATATAGTATATCAGGAGATTGCTCCATCATGTATGGCTGTACGAATATGTCATCTGTTTTGTGGTAGGTTTGTTCATGAATGTCATTACTTTCCTCTTGCAAAACAGATGTGTTCTGGTGCTCTAAGCATTCACTTTCATTGTGATCATTTCCTCTGACTTTTGTAACAAACCATGAAGTTTTTCTTCTTGCTCTGCGTTGCGCTTTTCTTCCTTGATTTTCAGATTTGCCTCTATGTCCACTGCCATGTCCTGCATTTGTTTCATAGTGGATGGGCTCCTTTATCTTAAACGAAATTCTATTTCTGGGTCAAAAGCTCTTGGATAATGCAATAGAGCTAAATCAGGGGGAGGTCTAATATTCAAAGGCAGAGAATGATAAACTTGATTCAATCAATCATGAAATTGCTGAACAGATTCATTTGGACTTCTTTTTAACTGATTATATTCTTCAATGATCAAGAGGAAATTAAGTTTGATCATCCATCTATCAAGGAAGAGCTTGGAAAACTTCTGAATATTAGAAATGCTAGCCTAAGGCAATGCTTTAAACCAAGTCCTAACTTCACTTTGCAAAGAAAGGGAAAATAGCCTGATACTAACATCCTCGTCCTCCACTTCAAATATATTAAGATAGTCTTCAAAAGCTTGGATATGCTTTTGCGCAGTAATACCATTCTCTCCATCAAATCTTGGGAGATACTCAGGATGATTTTTGGGCAGAGGATTAAGCACGGGAGACAAAACAAGAGGCTTATATCTGTCAGGAACCTTACAAGGCACGGGATTATGTACAGGGATTGGCTGAATGGGCTCGATATGAACAAGGATAGAATGATTGGCTTTGACATTTGTTTCCTCCTTGGCTGTATGATGATTTTGAGTAGAATTTAAAGGCTTCTGTTCTAATGTGCAAGGAGGCTTTTCACCAATATTTTCAAAAGGCAAATCATGAAAATCTAATTTAAAATCGTTTTTAAAATACAATATACACAACAAAACTTTATGGAAGAGAAAGAACATGACCTCTTGGATAGTAATCTAGGTCAAAAGCCTGATATGCTCATATATTTCTTTTGGGTTCATTTCTCCAGTGGAATCTTTATTATGAGGATTATGTGGAGTCGCCAGGTGGATAAGTAGATTAACTTTGAAGGGCCTGATCTCTGTCCACCACACAGATCAGAACTAAATATGCAATAAGAAACAAAATATTTTTTAGATTTTTTGATTTTTTGTGATTTTTCAAAACAAGTTTAAGACTTATTCGAAAGGCAAACTGATCAAAAAGGGGATTTACAGTGATGAACAGATGATTGTCCCCAGCGGAGTCGCCATTATGCTATCACTCAGGTTGTTCCCTTTGACTCCTAAGGGAATACGGCCGAGGTAAGCACAAACCAAGCTTTGGACTGCAGGTCCTGGCCTATCAGCAGTTAGAGAGGGCTCTCTCTTGGGGATTTAGCTTTGTTTAAGGGATGATTTTAGGCTAGATATAATGCACATGGGTTTTGATTTAGATTGGTGGGATGGTTGATCTATTCAAGCAGAGTTGGAATGCATAATGTAAGAAGTTCAAACCATTAGGCATGGAGTCCATGAATGTGAACTGAAGGGTGTGTTTTCTTTGGTAGAAGAGGGGAATATGGAGCAGGATAGCTACACATGGCACAATGATTTATGCTAGAACAAGAATGAAATGGAGGTCAGGGGATGAGAGGCAATTAAGGATCTTTCATCCAGCCAAAGAGGGAGAGTGGATGAAGGCTGAATAGGGCAATGAAGAATTCCTAGACAACATTCATATGTGAAGGAAACAACTTAAACATGTTTAATTAAAAATGCATATTCATCACTGATTCAGAGGAAAACATAGAAAAGTTACAAGAATTGAGCACAGAGGGCATGGAAACCAGTTCTGATCTATTCCTTTTTCCTGCAACTTAGATTATGATATTATAGATGATACAGCTACATATAAACGGATAAATGGAGGGAGGAAAGACTTATTGAACCGTGAGCAAGCACGAGAATTCCATATCAAGTTCTTCAGCCATTAAATGCACAACCAGCCAGTTCAGATGCAAGCATTCCAACAATCTCTGATTACAGAAGTTCTTAATATTTACAGCGCAAATCTCAAATGAGAGATCAACCAAACAACCCACCAACCCTTATTACATTGTTCAGGGTGTATTTATAGGCAAAATATCTACAAAAATAGATCTGATAGAAGATCTGAGGAAATAAATGCAGTTAACCTAACTTCTTTTGCAAGTAATGTAAAAATATCTATCTAATGTTGCGCTGGGGGCAGCTGCTTCAAAAGATGAGGCTATCTGTCTTTTGCTGTTATGCGCTGGCCATTCATCATAACTGCGCATTGGTCTCTGTTCCACTGCTCTTGAGTGGCTTTAATGTGCATTGACTGTGATCTGAGAGTTTTAAGTGGCTTCACCGCTTTCTTTGATTTTTGATGGAGGCTTTCAATGTTCACTTGCTTTGATATTGTCGATCTGATACTCTTTTAATTGAATCCGGGCTTTATCTTTCCTCTGATACTCTTTAACATTTGATTCATGCCTCTCTTTCTCTGCTGATCCTCTTGATATGCTCGACACTATCAAATCGCCCCTTTTCTACCCTTTCAAGGCAAAAATAGCTGCTGCAAACTGAGGCTTTCCATTTTGGCCTATTTTCCTTAGCGATGTGCATCGAAAATTGCCTCAAATTTTGATTCCGGGCTTCCTAAGCATCGATTTTGCACTTGCGCACTTTTTTGGCGGGTGACGTCAGCGGTACGACGGATGACGTCAGCAGTGGGACCTAGTACGATGGATGACATCAGCAGGGTGACGTGGCAGGGTGACGTAACAGGGTGACGTGGTGCTTACGTCATGCAGGGGGGAAGCAGTATCCAGTTTTAGGCACACCACTTTTGTGCACAGGCAGTTTGGGAGGAGGGGGCTCTGCCACAGTCGAGAGGGTGACGCGTGGCGGGAGTACGACGGGAAAACCGCCCATCTCCCGGATGCTAACCATCGACCGGTTCGGAGGGGAAAAGACCCGCCCACCGTAGATCTTAGGGCGCGGGCAATCAGATGGCTGGCGGGACAGGCAAGATGACAGAAGTTTAGGGACGGGGCCCGCGACGCCTTTATTGATTATTTATTTCGGCGGGGGGGGGGGGGGAAAGCTTTAGGAAAGTGGGTTTTTTTGAGGGGAAAAGGGAAAATATGAGATTAGAGAGAGGTTTTTATGCCATGGAAGGAGTCCAAAGGCATTGAAAGACAGTTTTTGGAGACAAAAGGAGGGTTCTTACTAAGTTTTAGGAAAACTTAGTAATTCCCAAGGGATACTATATGGTTATTTTTCAACCACGGGGAGGGGATAAGTATATAGGGGAGTTGTTTAACATAGTTTTAGTAGGGGAAGGGGAGATAGATAGGGAGCTACATAATAAAGTTAGCAATTAATATGACTTGGTGAAATGGAAATGTAAGGGAAATGATGCTAAGTTCAAGATCTGGAACTTAGATATGTGATTTGAATAGGATATGGAGAAATGATTTTACAAGAAATGTGGCTTCTTTTCATTAAGGAAAGTCAAAACTTGACTTGACATCCCACACAAATGAGCTGAAAGCAGGACTTGTTGGGCAGATCCCAAGATCCTCAAGGGGATGTTAGTAAATGATTTCTGGGGGAATGAAGGGGAAGTTAGTCATGCTTCCACTGTTGTACCATCAAGTCACTACCTAGTGCCAATGCCATAAATGAGATGAGTCCTTCTTGACAAGACCACAAGTGATTACCAGTCTGCTTCTGCAACCTCAAACTACCTACCCAGTCTAATACACCTAACATTTTTTCTTCTTTTGGTCTGGGTGCACTTGAACTAGCAAACCCAACTTTTAAACTCTTTTTTTTTTTTTTATGTCCTCCTAACTACATCTATACTTATTTCATCTAGGGGCTTAGATTAGGCTGTTGAGCACCCTTGCTTTTCTACCTATCTAAGAATCTGCCAAGATTAAGCTGTTTGGACAGATAATGATTCTCTATATTCTACAACAAGAAATTGAAACCTAGGGAGACCAAGATTAAGCTGTTTGGACCTCACTTTAACTGAAAATTATTCAAAAATGGAATAACTCATCAAAATTGGAAATACAGCAGAGGCACTTAAACTGGCAGACTCTCATGGACACTTCTTTGGCCTCAGTAGCAAATATGGAACATTGCAACCTGCAAAGCATGACATATTTGGCATGTAAAAATGTCAATCATGAAAGATGAATACCTGCTATGAGTAGGAGGCTAACAGAAAGCACATATATAAGCTAGAATTTTGCTGGAAAAGATGTTTGACCGATTTAATCAGTCTTACTGTGTTTATGTTGTCTGTCAATGAAGTCTTACTTGATGATCTAAGCTTTATAATGATGTTTTGATTGATTGTGATTGAATATCAGTGATTGTTCTATGATTATTTTAGAATGATGTAGTGGATCCGTATGATTCAATGTTTGTTTAGAGTGACAGTGGTTTAGTTTCAGGGTTCAATGTTTTGATATTTGTACGCAGGCATGCTTCAAGGAAGTTGTGTATACATGCGTGTTTGCTACAACAAAGTAGCATATATAGTCTGATAGTTTATTGATCAGGGCTTTTAGTTGATTCAGTAAGCTGATGTAGTGTTTGGGTTCAATATTAGTACTCTAGTTACAATGATCTAACTATTCCGGTTGTTTGAGAATAAGTTGATTGAGTTGGGTTTCATTTGATTAAGTGATTGGTTGATTCAGTTGATTCAAAGATTGGTTGTTTCAGTTGATGATTGAGTGATTTGTTGGAGTGATCAATTTTAGCTTTGATGTTTGATTTTGAGCTCAAATGATGGTAGTGGGTCTAGTCTGAAAATTTGATGAAACGTGGCCTACAAGTTGTGATGTTTTGTAGCAAGTGGATCTAGTATGAAAATTTATGAAACGTGGTCCACGGAGTTGATGAGGGTTGGTTCCTTCAGTGAGGAAGTCGAAGCTTCCTTCTAGTGGTAGCTGGTAAATCAAATCAGGGGGGTTGGAGCTCCCTTCTAATGGGTGCCAGTAAACGAGATCAGGTGGTTGGAGCTCCCTTCCAATGGGTGTTGGAGAACGAGAGAAGGTTGTAGCCCTTTATAGGTGGGTGCCTACATGCTGGTATGAGTCTGCGGCAATACAATATTGTAAGAAGTTTTATTTATAACAAAAGGAAGACAAAGAATACAACAACAGTGGTTTGTTCCCACATTGGGTTTCCACCTAAAAATCTTAGTGTTCATGTGTGTTGATGTGTTTCTTATGTGTGATGGTTTATTTTGTTCTTACAGCACATGGTTACTATTTATTTAATGTCTAATGATGTATTGATGCAATGGCTCAAGATAAATAGATGATGAATTAACTGAAAAGTAAGTTTACTAGATATACACTAGTTGTCTAAATAACAGTCATGTACATACACGATTTCCCTTTAGTAAAGTCGTATATAGAAATCTGGATATGAAATTAAAATGTTTAATGATTTGAAAATATTGATTCACCCCCCCTCTCAATATTTTTCCCAACAATTGGAATCATAGTGGGTCCTTCAGCAGAAGCTTAATCACTTCAAGGAGATCCATCAAGGTGATGGGAAAGAAGAAGATAGCTTGAAGGAGGATTTCAGATTCAATAACTATTACAGATATAAAAAAATATTCAAGTTTGGGAGAAACCCACTTTATATTGATCAAGAATGAAGAAGATGGTAATCAAGCATTATCAGGTATGCACTTTTGTTCTAATTGCGATCCATTTCCTTGTCTATGCAATAATGGTAGTGATGGTCTTTCAAATGTTGAAGAAGGTGAGTCTACTCAAGAATCTCAATTACTTATGGAACTTGAAGATAGAAGTAGTAATGTGTCTGATGATAATTTCATGGATGCCCTAGAAGAAAAGGATATTCTTATTGAAAAAATGTCTCAACTTAAGATTTGTTTGGAAGAAACTAAATTAGCAGAAGAAACTTTGAAGAAACAAATCATAGAAAAGGAAGAGCATATTGAGAAGCTAGAATGTGAAATAGTAAGTTTAAGGAAATAACTTGGGAAAGAAAAAAGTCTTAATCTTAGATTTTCTAAAGGATCTGAAACCTTAGATGAAATCATCAAAGCTCAACGCTCTTCTCGTATAAACACATGTCTCAGATATTGCGAAGAAACATCAAAGATTGTGAAGTATTCGATAGAAACATGAAGCTATCTCAATGTAGTAAAGAGAAGCAATCAACATCACTCCATCCTACAACAAAAGAATAAAGGACTATATACTTCCTAGGTAAAATTTGCTTGGTTCAATCAAAAGGAAAACAACACTAGAATGTACTATACTCCTAGACACTTCTACTTTAATGGACAATGCTTCACTTGTCACAATTTTGGTCCTAAGGCTGCTCAATGTGTTTATGAGAAAACTATCATGACTAGGGAAGAAAGAAAACAAAAGAATGAGGTTAGGGTAAAGAAATACTCTTACAATTCCTTCTCTACCCTTCAATATGAAATTGAATGCTCCTTTTGCAATAAGTTTAGGCATAAAGAATCTGAATGCAGGGGCAAAGGATGATCTATGCCTCAGGATAAGCAAATGGAAACAACATCTAAGGTATGGAACAAGAAGACCATCGAATTTGAGAATTGTGGTCTAGCTCTATATGCAGGGGATCAAGAAAAAATGTGGTACATTAATAGTGGATGCTCAAAACACATGACAGGTGATAAAGATAAGTTTATATCTTTTAATGAAATAAAGAAAGAAAATAACGTAACCTTTGGAAATAATGCACCTCTTGTTATCAAAGGGAAAATAATTGTTTTGCTAAAAGAAAAGTTTAAAGCTGGAAATGTTTTATTTTTTGATGGGTTGAAGCATAACTTTTTAAGTGTTAGAAAGATGTGTGACCAAGGCAATGAAGTGTTTTTTAGATCAAAGAATAGTATGGTTTGAAATCTCATTACAAGAAAAACCATAATAAAAGGAACAAGAACTTCAGGTAATGTCTATGTCTAGGAAGGTGGTCTAGAACAATGTTACTTAAGCAAAATAGAAGAAGGTTGGTTATGGAACAAAAGATTGAGACATCTAAGCTTCACTCAAATACATAAGTCAAGCAAGCTAGGAGCAGTTTGTGATTTCCCAACATCTCTCTACCAAAAAATACCATACAAAAATCGTGTCAATTCGGTAAGAAAATGAGGGTACAATTCAATGCCAAAGAAGGTTCTGGAAGTAGGTACTTTGAACTTATTCATGCTGATTTGTGTGGTCCAATGAAGTAAAGGTCACCTAGAGGTGAACAATATTTCATCTTATTTATTGATGACTTTACTAGAATGTGTTGGATTGGTTTATTAAATATAAAGATGAATCATTTGATAAATTTAAAGTCATCAAAGCTTTAGTAGAGAATGAGTTAGACTTGAAAATCAAATGTATTAGATTTGACAAGGGAGGAGAATTCATATCAGACAATTTTTTCAACTTTTGTGAACAACGTGGCATCAAGAAGCACTTCTCTATAGCTAAGACTCCTCAAAAAAATGGAGTAGCATAGAGAATGAATAGAACAATTCAACAAATGGCACGTGATATGCTTCATGAGTCCAGGAATCCTCATAACTTCTAGGGCAAGGCATCACATACAACGGTAAATATTCTTAACAAAGATCATATCTATGTGAACAATGATAAAATGCCTTGTGAACTTTGGTACGATAAATGCCCAAATGTTAATCTTTTTAGAGGTTTTGGAAGTAAGTGTTACATAAAGAATAATAATGACAAACTTGGAATGTTTGAAGTGGAATTCTCCTTGGATACTCCTCTAGAAGAAAAGGATATAAATATTACAATAAAAGACTTCAAAATATTGTTGAATGCATTTATGTTGTGATTGATGAAGCATCCACAGGTGTCAAAAAGGAAGCACTAGTAGATGACGAGGATACTCGTACAACAAGCCAAAATAATGAGGAAGAGAGAATCATGAAGCATCAAATGAAGGAAGTGATAGTACAAAAACACCAGAAAAGAATCCATCAAGGTATGTTCAAAAAAATCATCTAGAATCTCAAATTCTAGGTGGTAAGGAAACTGAAATACAAACTAGAAGAAATCTTGTTGGAACTGCTAGTCTTCTAGCCTTACTATCCACAATTGAACCACAAAATGTAAATCAAGCTAGCAAAGATGAATGTTGGAGCAAGGCTATGCATGAAGAACTTGACCAAATAGAAAAGAATCACACTTGGGGATTAGTTCCTAGACCTCATGATAAGAATGTTATTGGGACAAAATGGGTATTCAAAAATAAATTGAACGAGAATGGATAAGTAATTATAAAAAAAGAAAGACTAGTTTACAAAGGTTATGATCAACAAGAAGGAATAGACTTTGAATAAACATTTGCACCAATAGGCAGACTTGAAGCCATAAGAATGTTTCTTTCCTTTTCAAGCTTTCATCATTTCAGAGTTTATCATATGGATGCTAAATATACATTTTTAAATGGGAACCTAGAAGAAGAAGTCTATATTGAACAACCTGAAGGGTTTATTCTAGGAAGTGATGAAAAGATTGTTTGCAAACTCAAGAAGGCATTACCTGGGCTAAAACAAGCTCCTCGTGCATTGTATTATCGCTTTGACATATATCTTCAACAACAAAGCTTCACTAAGGGGTTTGCAGATAGTACCTATATATAAAGGTGGATGATAGTAAACTTTTAATTGTTTTTGTTTATGTGGATGACATCATCTTTGGTAGCAATGAAGAATCTATGAGTCAAAGGTTTGGTTTTGTCACGCAACAAGAATTTGAAATGTCTTTACTTGGTGAACTAACATACTTTATTGGTTTACAAGTACAAAAAGCAAAGAATGTCACCTTTCTCTCACAAACAAAGTACCTCAAGCAAATTATGAAGAAATATGGAATGGAAGATTGCAAACCAGTATGCATACCCATGGTGACAGGATGTAGCCTTAGTTTGCATGATGATTCTCCCACAATCAACCAAGTAGAATACAGATCCATGATCGAAAGTCTGCTTTATCTTATAGGAACAAGACCAGATATCATGTATGTAGTTGGGATTGTTGGACGATTTCAGGCTAATCCAAAGGAAACTCATCTTTAGGTAGTCAAAATAATATTCAAATATCTACAAGGCACTCAAGAGTTTGGTTTATGGTATCCCAAAGATGCATATCTTACTCTTCATGCTTATACAAATGCAGATTGGGCAAGAAATGTTGATGATAGAAAAAACACTAGTGGAGGAGAATTCTATATGGGGGCCTCACTTGGTATCATGGTTTAGCAAAAAACAAAGCTCAATTGCGTTATCTACTGCAGAAGCAAAATATGTTGTTGCTACATCTTGCTGCACACAACTTCTTTGGATGATGTAAACATTGCAGGATATTCAAATCAATTGTTCTCCACCCATTTTCATTATATGTGATAATACAAGTGCCATTAGTATTTCAAAAAATCTTGTTATGCACTCCAAGACCAAGCATATTCCAATTAAATATCATTTTCTAAGAGAACAAATGCTTGAACAAAAGGTCAAACTGGAATATGTTCCTTTAAAAGAACAAGTTGATGATATATCTTCAAAACCTCTTCCATGTGATGCATTTGAATATCTCAGACAGAAATTAGGAATGGTCCCTACTTCATCACTTTGTCGATTCTTCAAGTTCATGGGGAGTAATACATATGTGTCTTGATGATGACTCCCAGGGTTATTTTTAATGTTCATGATTTCTTACATTACTGGCAGTGCATTAGATGTCATAACAATGAACTGACATAGATTGTACAGGCTCAGGAGGAGCTGAAGGTAAGAGATTCTAGTATTTCACTTTCTTTATGTGGATCCTATAAAGATAAGTCACGTATATACACGAGTTCTAAACTGAACAATCACGTAATCTTGCTATAACGAAGAAACAAGCTCCAATTTTGCTTGCTAATTCTGGAATTAGTTGAGTATAGTCTGTAAATATGGAACAGGTTCAGGGGGAGCATCTGCTATGCTTCTAATGCATTATTGGCATTATAATTCCTTGATGCCTATCAATGGTGATGTTTCTTATGTTTCTGATGTTCTTGATTAATGATGAAGAAGTACATGTTGTTGTTCATGTTGCTGCTAACAGATGCTTATGGTGCAGATCCTACGTAGTATATGATGGTTGCTGAAGACTATCTTAGTCAATAAAGGTCCTTGGTCATTGTTATAAATGTAATATCTATCATTTCTGTTGGGTGTGGAGCTTGATTATCTTCTGTATTCAAAGGTTTCAGCCAGATGTATACCCCAAGAAGACTGTACACCCCTCCATGTAGGGGGGGAGGCGGGGTGGGGAAGGTGCGGGGGGGCTAATCCCCCTTGGCTGGGGGGTCTGAGGGCCAGGGATCCCTTGGCGAGGGTTCGGGGGTAGCGCCCTCGAAGCTAAAAATAGATGTAAAATTGCCTTGTAAAAGTCTAGTAATTTCTAGTCAATCTGGGTCGTTCATTATGCGGATGATTTGACAGTAGAAGTTATGTTTAATTTAGGGTCTTTTGCCTTAGAAGGAAATCCCTCACTATATATGAGGGAATTATATTGCGTCTATATATATCTGTATTCTGAGTGAAGAAGAGAGAAGAGATTGAGAGCGAAGAGGGTGTTACAACGGATATATTGTAGGTTGTATCTCTTTAGTTTGCTGTATAATATAATAAAAAAAGGACTGGCTATTTCTCCGTGGACATAGCCCAAACTGGGTGAACCACGTATATCTGTGTCTCTTTTGTTTTATGCGTTTTCTGTGTTTATATTTCTGCAATATTTTATGTGTTCCATTGCTCTGTAATATATAATTTTCTAACAATTGGTATCAGAACCGAAGGTCTATTTGGCTGATAAACTCGTAGGAGAGAAGGGTTCATGGTTTGAGTGGGAGCAATAGTAGAAGATGGTAGGTTTAGGGTCGAAAAATTCAACTACCAAAATTACCAGCTGTGGAAGATGCAGATGGAATATTATTTGTATCAGAGAGATTTGTACCTACCATTGAGTGGAAAGACAAAGAAGTCGACGAGTATAACAGACACAAAATGGGATATTCTTGATAGAAAGGCACTTGGAACAATAGAGCTGTGCCTAGCGGCATTTGTAGCGTTTAATATCTCAAAGGAAATGACAACAGAGGGTTTAATGTCAACATTGGCCAAACTATATGAAAAACCCTCAGCCTCAAATAAGGTATTTCTTATGAAGCGTTGATTTAATATGAAGATGTCAGAAGGTGGATCTGTTGCAGACCATTTAAATGATTTTAATACAGTTACAAGTCAGTTAAGTTCTGTAGGGGTAAATTTTGATGATGAAGTCAGGGCTTTGTTATTTCTGTGCTCATTGCCAGAAAGTTAGAATGGTTTAGTTATGGCCATTAGTAACTCTGTCTTTGGATTCAGTACTTTAAAGTTTGATGATGTTGTCGGTGCAATCCTTAGCAAGGAAATGCGATGGAAAATCTCCGGTGAGACATCAGGTAATGCTTTGACTGTAGAGACTAGGGGAAGAAAAATGGAAAGAGGAAAGAGCCTAGGATACCGTAGTAAGTCAAGAAAAGGCAGATCCAAGTCTAGATCGGGGATAGTGTGCTGGAAATGCAGGAAGAAAGGACTCCTGAAGAAAGACTGCAAGTCTCGGAAGGGAAAAGAAGGAGACACGCAACAAGAAACTAATCATGAAGTGAATGTAACATGTGATGTGTTGCAAGATGCTTTGATTCTTTCTTTAGAAAATATTATTGATGCCTTGGTGGTAGATTCAGGGGCCTCATTCCATGCCACACCTGATAAGAAACATTTTCATGATTATGTTCAAGGAGATTTTGGACAGGTTCGATTGGGTGATGATAAACCCTATAAAATCGTTGGAATGGATACAGTTTTCATAAAACAACAAAATGGAAATCAGTGGCTATTAAAGGAGGTAAGGCATGTTCCAGATCTGAAGAAAAATCTGATTTCAATAGGGCAGTTGGGAGGTGAAGGTTGCATAAGTACTTTCACAGATAAAACCTGGAAGGTCACTAAAGGATCCTTGGTAATAACGAAAGGAGGAAAGGTTGGTACATTGTATTTATGCAATGGTATTTCTAATTCTGTTAATGTTTTAACCTCTACAGGAGAAGATACGGCATTGTGGCATCATAGGCTTAGGCACATGAGTGAGAAGGGGATGCAGATTCTTTAATCAAGAAATTTGTTGCCAGGTTTGAAGCATGTTGATTTAAAATTATGTGAGAATTGTGTTTATGGAAAATATAAGAGAGTCAGATTCCTTAGAGTTTGGAAAGAAAAGAAGAGCGAAAAATTAGAGCTTGTGCATACAGATGTATGGGGACCTGCGCAGGTGTCATCTCTTGGTGGCTCTCATTATTATGTTACTTTTATTGATGATGCAACTAGAAAAACCTGGATTTATTGTATTTGAAATAAATCTTATGTATTTGATACTTTCAAGAAATGGAAAGCTTTGGTTGAAAATGAGACAGGGAAAAGGTTGAAGTGTCTCAGATCAGATAATGGAGGTGAATATTGCAACAAAGAGTTTGATAAGTATTGTTCAGAGAATGGAATTAGCAGAGAGAAGATAGTTCTAGGAACACCACAAGAAAATGGTGTGTAAGAAAGGATGAATAGGACAATCATGGAGCGTGCAAGGTGCATGAGATTGCATGCAGGATTGCCTTTACAATTTTGGGCAGATGCTATAGACACTGTTGTTTATCTAATAAACAGAGGGCCTTCAAGTTCCTTGGATGGTGGTACTCCAGAGGAGGCATGGACAGGTAAAAAGGTAAACTACTCATTTTTAAAGACTTTTGGTTGTGAAACCTTTGTCCACATTAATAAAGAAAATAGAACAAAACTTGAAGCAAAATCAAAGAAATGTACCTTTATTGGATATGGTGTTAATGATTTTTTTTATTTCTTATATGATTATGAAAATCACAAAATCATTAGGAGCAGAGATGTAATATTCAATGAAAATGTCTTGTATAAGAAACAGTTGTAGAAAAATAAACAAGAAAAAGAAAACAGATAATACACAGTGCTTGAAGATATCACAGGAAAAAGTGATGGTGCCTAAAAATCATAATGATCAACAGCTATAACAACAACCACAATAGCAACAAACACCTCAAACACCTGAAAGTAGTGTTAGAAGATCTACAAGGATAAGTAGACCCCCTGAACGATACTCTCCTTCATTATATTATGTATTGTTGACTAATTCTAGTGAACCAGAATGTTATGAAGAAGCAGTGCAGGTAGAAACCAGGAAGAAGTGGGAGCAAGCCATGAAAGAAGAGATGGACTCCTTAGCACATAACCAGACTTGGGACTTGTCAGGTTTCCTGCAGGTAAAACAAAATTGCATAATAAATGGGTTTACAAGCTGAAGGAAGAAGATGGAGGTAGAAAATGCTATAAAGCTACACTTGTGGTGAAATGGTTTGCACAAAAAAAGGGTATAGACTTTGATGAGATATTTTCTCTTGTTGTGAAAATCTTCAATCAGAACTATTCCAAGTCTAGTAGCAGCTGAAGATTTTCATCTTGAGTAGTTAGATGTAAAGACAATCATTCTCCATGGGGATTTGGAGGAAGAGATATACATGCAACAGCCACATGGATATGAGGTAAAAGGGAAGGAGAAACTAGTGTGCAGGTTGAAGAAGAGCTTGTATGGCTTAAAATAGGCTCCAAGGCAGTGATATCTAAAATTTGACAGGTTTATGTCTGAACAAGGTTATACTAGATGTCACTTTGATGATTCTGTTTATCTCAAAAGGCAAAATGATGACAACAATATTATATTGTTATTGTATGTAGATGACATGATTGTTGCAGGTTCTAACATGTAGGAAATAAATGTGCTCAAAACGAAATTAGAAAACTCATTTTCAATGAAGGATTTGGGTGCTGCAAAACAAATCCTTGGTATGAGAATAACTAGAGACAGGAAGAATCGCAAATTAACGTTGTCTCAAAGTGAGTACATAGAAAAGGTGTTGAAAAGGTTTAACATGTAGAATGCAAAACCAGTTAGTATACCTTTGGCTAGCCATTTCAAATTAAGTAAGGAGGCATGTCCCAAGACTCAGGAAGAAATGGCTCATATGTCTAAAGTTCCATAGCATCAGTAGTTGGAAGCTTAATGTACAATGGTTTGCACAAGGCCTGATATTGCACATGCATTGGGAGTTGTAAGCAGTACATGAACCATCCAAGAAAAAAACATTGGATGGTGGTGAAGTGATTCTCAGGTATTTGAGAGGTACCACAAATCAAGCATTATGCTTTGGTGGTTCAAACATTGCTCTACATGGATATGTTGATGCAGTTATGGCAGGTGACAGAGATAGCAGGAGAGGCACTATAGGATATTGTATTACTGTAGGTGGAACAACTGTCAGTTGGGTTTCAAAAATCCAAAGTGTTGTTGCACTTTCAACAATAGAAGCAGAGTATGTTGCTGCTACAAAGGCTAGTAAAGAAATGATTTGGTTACAAAGGTTTCCGGATGAATTGGGTAGGAAGCAAGAGTTGGGCAGGTTATATAGTGATAGCCAAAGTGCCATATATCTTGCAAAGAACTCTGCATTTCATTCCAAGACTAAGCATATACAACTCAAGTACCATTTCATATGGTCAACATTAGAAGATGGACAATTGATGCTGGAAAAGATACACACTAGCCAGAATCCTGTAGATATGTTAACAAAACTTGTAACCAAGGAGAAACTGAGAATCTGCTCAGTTTCAATTGGTTTTCAAGTATGATGAAGAAGATGAGAAACAACCAAGTCCAAAGTGGAGTCATTGTCTAGCAAATGAAACAATGATGGAGTTGCTATAATCAGTCTCCAAGTGGGAGATTGTTGGGTGTGGAGCCTGATTATCTTTTGTATTCAAAGGTTTCAGCTAGATGTATATCCTAGGAAGACTATACACCCCTCCATGCGGGGGGGACTTGCCCCCCCGTGGGAGTCTGAGGGGGCTAATCCCCCCCGACTAGGGCGTCCGGGGGTCAGTGGTCCCTTGGTGGGGGTTCAGGGGCAACACCCCCGAAGCTAAAAATAGATGTAAAATTGCCTTTAAAAGTCTAGTAATTTCTAGTCAATCTGGGCCGTTCATTAGGCAGATGATCTGACGGTAGAAGTTATGTTTAATTTAGAGGTTTTTGCTCTAGAAGGCAACCCCTCACTATATATGAGGGAATTGTATTGCGTTTATATATATCTGTATTTTGAGTGAAGAAGAGAGAGGAGATTGAGAGCGAAGAGGGTGTTACAATGGATCTGCTGTAGGTTGTATCTCTTTAGTTTGCTGGATAATATAATAAAAGAAGGACTGTTGTTTCTCCATGGATGTAGCTCAAACTAGGTGAACCACGTATATCTGTGTCTTTCTTGTTTTATGCATTTTCTGTGTTTATATTTCTGCATTATTTTATGTGTTCCATTGTTCTGTAATATATAATTTTCTAACAATTTGATGTAAAGGTCATGTGAAGACCTATGGTGTCATCATTGTCAAATTAAGTCATGTAAGGACTATTGTGGACAAGTCTTTTTGGGCATATGATGTAATTTGCAACCCCATTGTGATTGGGTGGTTGATGTCATAATATGTAAACCCATTGTGATTGGGTGATTGATGTAAGTTTTATTCCTTGATTATAGGAAAAGTCATATGCATCTGAGTCATAGAGTAATGTATTTTATTTTACATCCTTCAGAAATTTCAGCGTGTACTCAGGGGGATCACAATCAGTATTCAGTGTTCACACTCATTCAGATCATATTCACAACACTCATATCAAGAAAGGAAGAGAAGCCTTCATTCAAAATTGGTCAACCCTTTGCCCTTGATGTATGGTGTTTGAAAATCTGGGTGCTTAGCTTGATGTATATTACAGTTATCTACAGGTGGTGGTGACCAAACATGAAAGTGGTTGCCATCAAGTCCAAAGGGGGAGATTATTGTCATTATGACTAATGTGTTGTCCTTGTGTAATATCCCTCCCTTAATAATAAATAATAAATAATAATAACTAAATACAAAACTAATAATTAATAATAAAAATAATGATAATAAATATATAATAATAATAATAATAAAAAAAAATAATAAATAATAAGAATATTAAATAATGAGTATAAGAAATAAGTAATAAAAATAAAAATAAAGATAGTAATAACCATATTTAAGCTCTAAATAAAAATAAATAGAAATAAAAGAAGAAAATTATCAAAAAGAAGGAAATAAAACAAGAAAGCTAAAAATCAAAAGAAAAGTAAAGATTAAAGCAAAAAAAAAAGTTGCATGCAGACACATGTAGTGTGTGCATGTGGTTCCCCTTCCAATGTTTTGTTCTATTTAATAGATGGTGAGGAGGATGGGAGGTATCCATCATTCCGAGATTTATCTGTCATTCTCTTGGGAGAATGGTATACTAAGACTTAGGAGCACTAGCAGTAGTCGTTGATTGAGGGCTCGGGGATGGCCAGTTGTAGCAGAATCCTGCACAATTGAGCCTACGGTTGGGAGGAGAGTCGTCCCCAAAACCCTGTTGCGGTAAGCCTATTATTACACAGGTAATCCCAGGTGAGTACACTTTATAGTTTAAAGTTATTGTTAATAACTTAATTAGATACCTATTTTGGGCTGTTACATATGGTATCAGAGCATGTTTAATCCTTAGGGCCTATGGGCATCTGGAAATTTACTTTGTTGGAATTTTTAACTTGACTGGTTTTAAAGTTACAGGTGGATCACTTCCCGGAGGCGGCATAATTTTTTTTCAAAACCCTCACTATGCCGTAAATTTTCTTATTCAATGCATACCATTTTGCAGTTATTTTTTTGCTGTAATTGTGCATGGAGAAAAACGGGAATTTTTTTAGTGCAGGTGTATGTACATATTTGATAAATGAAATAGAATTTCTGCCTATATTCACTTTGGTTTGGAATTAGATTCGTTCTTCTGTAATTTTAGCATAGATAGAAGAAAGAAAAAAATATTTATCATTGAATATTTATCATTGAAAATCAATCAATGATGACACTGGCACGAACTAAGGATAGCATGGCCTGTGTGTGGTTGGTTGCCTTGTTTTGTTTCATTGCGCTGATAATTGTGACGCCCGTCATTCCATAGTTCCAGGAGTATCACAATTTTGCAGACCAACACAACTTTTTCAATAGACTAGTGGCAAACTGCTAAGTCGAAAAATAAGGTCCTACCCATCCAATAAGCAACGAGGGATGGACGAGTATACGCAGCAGCCACGGGACCGAAGGCCAGACGGTTTGGGAATTCTGCAATTCCTCCCAGAGGAAATCATCTGTATGATATTAGAAGCACTTTCACCCTGTGACATAGCCATCTTGGCCTGTGTAAGCAGGTATTTCTTTTATAAGCAAATTTGGAATCTATGAATTTTTTTTTAACCATACGAAAACTGAAATTCAGTACATGAGATCACTAGCTGAGGGCATTATCTGGACTAAATTTTAGATAGTCGATTTAGTTAGCGATATCCCAGCTGATTGGCTTCTGCAATAAATGATTCTTAGCAGGAATAAATGATTTATTATTTTAAAACGTTTCTCTATGGCTCTTTGATCTAGCCTACTTAAACGACTAATGCATGTTGCTTGTTAGGACTTGTCCCTGATTTGTTTAGTGTGTTAGGGACAATGAATGTGAAGGGTAACCAGGGGTAGAAAACAAGCGCCCCATGTTTTGGGTGAAACCACGACGCCCAACCTTTTGTCTCTTCCTTCAATGTGCGTACCGCGGATTTCTTCCTCTGACCTCTGGCCCCTCCTCGGGGCAGACAAAGGCAGAGTACCAGACTTTGGCGCAAAGGTGTCTGATATGAACATTTATGATCTCTTCTATCGCCTTAACAAATTTTGTGGTTTGTACAAATGCCAATTCAGTAAGGTGGCGTTCCAGTGATTTAGCCGGTAGTTATATGATCTTTTGACTGAAATTTCATTTGCATAGAATTTCACGTTACTTATATTCCAGATCTTTTTGTTTTCTTTTTAAGAAATATATTTAGGATTTCTTATTAAAAATCTTTTTGAAAATATTCAAGCATGAGTCCCTCCGGGTTCTTACTGGCAGAATAAAGTAAAATATTTTTCTCATAAAGAAATTTTATCTATTGATCAAAATTCGTGGAATTAAGCTCAAGATTAAATATGTGCGAAGATTCGAGGACAATTTTCGTCAATGCTGAAATACATTGCTTAGGAATAAGAATTTTCATTGAAGTTGATAAATTGGAAGAACTTTAGGGTTTAATTTCATCATAATTTAGTTTATTGACGGATTTGATCATAAGAATGTCACTTGTATTGGCCTGGCCGAGTGATTAGGCTCGTCAAACGTGCTTCGTAAGTTGCCTCATTGCTTTATTCCAGCTGAATAATAATTGGAATCCTGATTAGTTATTTACATACATCCTGCAACCAGAGTGTTCTGTTGTCCAACCAAACAAATAATCAAGATAAGCGAAAGCAGGAAAGATTAATGGTAAACCAGGTATGTTTTGTTGTCTACCAAGGTCATATTACATAAGGGATTAATGGTAAATAGTCAAAATAAGCTGAAATACTAAATGAATTACTGATGTAGAGTATGTCTTCATAGCTGTAGTCCTAAATATCACAGACAAGTCCTAAATATCACAGACAATCAAGATCTGAAAGTCAGTCATTAGGAAATTGTGTTGGACTGCTGTGATAGCTCCTCGAAAATTGATCAAGTAATTACTGTGAGGACAAACCTCCATTTATGAATTTTTCCTACCTTGAATTTGATTGGGCACTGATGGCTCAGCGAGGGAATGTCTACTCAGGAGAGCGAAATCTCCAGGTAAGTAACTATTGATGGAAAAATAATTAGTTGCAACTACTATTTCATAGATAGTATGCCTAGAATTTAGCAATTCAACAATTCAGCAATGAGATTTTTCTGAGATTTTTCGAGACTGGGGAACTTACAGGTAAGGATTGTTTTTCCCTGATTCACATTCGAGAATGCAATTCCCGGAACCCATTAATTAATCATTTGTTTCCAATTAATTAATCATTTTCCTAACCTCTGTGTTTGCATATGAAACCTCTATAGTTTTGTATGAGGAAACTATTTTTTTTTTTTTTTTTTTTTTTTTTTCACAACTTTTGAATATCCACTATGACATCTCTTTGTGAGCTTGGCTAGTTAGGCTTTATCTATTTTGTCTCTTTTGGGGGCCATCTGTTGCTTTCACATCTTTTGAATATACACCTTGATACACTTGCTTATCCTTGTGTAACTATTGTTCCACAAATGTGCTTCACAGTTTCGTCCACCTCCACTATTTATTGAATTCCACTGTCCAAATGTGTTGATGGATTCTCTTATAGTGGGTTTTGAAGAAGTTGGTTTTTCTGGGATAAAGATGCTTCTTGATGTCAAAAAAAGAGGTCTTGATGGTATATCATTTGGAGTTATGGCTCGAGCAAAGCCCAATGAGGCAGTGGACAAAGAAATTGGGCTGAGAAGAGCGTCAACGTAGCATATCTATGTTTTTTTTTTTTTTTTGGCTACTCAAGTTTTAAATTGGTGGTAATCATTATTGTTGACAATTAAGTGACATTATCATAATGGATACTTCTTGTATTAGTCATCATAGTCCTCGTACATGTCTTGATCATGGAAATTCCATTTATATTATTAT
>APFE030587285.1:2696-12851 GCA_000404065.3 Pinus taeda | reverse complement strand
TTTTTGTATAAATCTTTGTCCATATACTGCTGCATTCTTTGGAATTGTTGGTTTTGCAGGGCAAAGGAGTGAAAGGGATGTGAAGAAGGGTTTGGACCCTTGAGGAACTACCCGAACGTAGGACCTGAGATATGTCCTTCTTACTTTAGAATTAGCTTTTGCTAGCATAATGGTTGTGTGTGTGCATGTTTCTTTGTTCAGACAACTTTCAGTCTGCTAGGGTTCCACCCAAAAGCCCTAGGGGATAAAATCCCTCAACACTCAACATATCAATGGCCAAGGTTTCTTGGTGTTTGAAATTTTCGTCAACGTTTTTGCAGAGACCTATATCATGGCCGGGTATTTGTGCAAGGTGGTACTTGAATCTATAAATGCCTCCACTACATTTCGCTTTGCAAAATTGACAAAGGAGCTTAGGGTCTCCAAGAATCTTGTCACAATAAGCCTAAGAAAAGTCCTTCTCCCTCGACATTGTTGTTGTTTTGGACTTGTGTTTAAATTGCGGCTTCTGTTTAGATTTGGAGTTGTGCCTTCTATTTAATTTGGCTCTTGTAAAATACAATAAAAAATTAAAAATAAAAATTCCATATATAACTTCTCAAAAAAGAGGGTTGGTTTTAAAGGACATGAGGTTTTGTTAAGGATCAAAGAGGAGTCTGTCCAACAACACAGGCACATTTTGACCTAATATATCATTATGACCTTGAAACACAATTAGGTATATATGAGGAAATGCTACCTAAAGGAAATATTATCAACATATATTGCATTGTAATCTTGAATTTGCAAGTTCGTTTAGCATAAGACTATTGAACCAATACATCAATAACAGATTTTGGAAGAGAAAAAATACCCAAAGTTGTGAATGCACGGTTAAAGCCTTTGAAGTCGGCAAGACATCGACCAAGGAAGGAATGCTTGATGACTTGGTCAATGGTTGGTATGAAACCATTTCTTAATGCATTTTAAAAATCTATTTAAGCCCCATTTATAGGTTTGAAAAGTCATAACCAAAGGAATACGCTGAACATTCGATTGTTGAACAGTGAAACTTGAAAATTGCGATTGAAAATGACATTGAAACTTCAATATAGTAATATACCTATTATTTAAGCCAAGTGCCAATATACCTCGATCGTTGAATAGTGAAGTGGCTAAGCGTAAAGTTAACACACGCTGAAGGTGACGCGTGACTCTCCGAGGGTCGATATGGAGTATGGATAGAGCACACATTGGCGACTGCCTGATATGGAGTCTAGACTTAGACTCACCTTGGCGGTTCCCCGATACTGAGTTTGGACTGTGTAATAGTGAGTAGTGATTGATTACTGAAGGTATCGACGTATGAGTTTTGGGCCTGAGAAATGAGAAATAAATTTTGGAATGACTAACGCTTAGTTTTTAGCAATGCAGCATACCTAAACTTTAAAAACTCGTGCTCATCAAGTCAAGGCTGAAAATCGAATAAATTAGAATCAATCGCAGGAATTTGCTTTAATTGGCAAGTCTCAAGTCAAACTTTCATTGACTATGAGTTAAACTTGGTCAACGTGAGTTTGAATCACAAATATTTAGATAAGATCATTTGGAGAGTGAGCAAATTCTGGCTCGTGATTAATCACGATTGATCGGTGAGTCCCGTTTCACTGCTTGTAACTGAAATCTGAACTAAAAATAGGAGATCTTACACTTGAAACTACTTGTGAATTTTCTAAACTGAAATTGGCCCATCGGCATCGTTTCTATTTGTGGCTGGGCACGTCAATGGAAGAGATTCATTTTAAATCAAGTTCATGGAAAAAATATTTTATGGAAGGTGTTTCTTTTATGTCGAGGAAGACATAGTAATATTTTTTATTAAATTTGAATAACAATAGTATCTACTCTATATCTCCCGTATCTCATTATTTTTATCTCCTATAACTCATACAGAAAGTGGGGTAATAGTGGACATGTAGCATCAAGCTCCACTCCTTTTAATCCAAAGTTCTGCATGCAAACCTTTGTGTCACTTGCGCCGCAAAGCCTTCACTGTAGAGTGTGGAGTTAACACCTACCTCTGCATGAAAAAAGCTACACATACCTTTTGACTTGGTTTTTTCACCTTTTGTCCATTCTTTGTTTGGAGTCTGGGACAACAAGCTCCACATATGTTTTTTCCATACCTCTATGTGACTGTAACTTTGCACATTTTCTTTGCTTCAACCAATATCAAAAGAATTTGTGAGCTTCTTTCAAGGCGTGAATACATGCTTCAATCATGGAAATTAGCAAAGTTTCTAAAGCAAAAAATAACCATGGAGTTATCCTTTTCCATTTCAAATATGTTAGGATTCTATTGAGAGTTTTTTAGATATAATTATTAATTGGCCCTCTACTTTTCCCTTTTCCTTAATATAAACTGCATATCTTATAACATTTCTAATCAAGATATTTACATCAAATATTGGATCAAAGGGCCAAGGACATTTCATAAATGCTTCCTTGTCCAGTAGAAGACTAAATGGTCAACATGTCAGCTTGGCTCCAATTTCTTGGGAATTAATAATTGTTTTGAAAAATGACTACTCTTGTTTGAATCTAGAACTATGTTTAAGCTTTGAAAATGGATTTTCCTCGAATTTCTCTTGGAAAGGTCCTTATTAAAGGTTTCTCTATATCTCCTCCACTAGAATGAATGGTTTGTATGTTGAAAAGTATAGCAGAGCTCCCTTCTGGAAAGCCTGATCATCCCATTGTCACCAAGAGCTCCTCCTTTTCCCCAAATTGGACCCAAAACAACATTGAGTACTTAATTATGATCCAACTTGAGAAATTTGGATTGACATTGCAACTCAAGAGCTATTAAATTTAAAGTGTGCTAATATGATTTTTCATTCTTTCATTAAATAAGTATATTGTTTTTGAGTTTGTCATTTGTGCTTGTAGTATGTGGTATTGACCTTGTTTCACCTAAAAGGGTTTTTATTCTTGAACTATGACAATGCTAGTAAGATTTAGGCCTTTTGTAGTATTTGTACCCCATGATCATTTTTGCAAGATGTATGTCCTATGTGGAAAGAAATAAGGATTTAGTTATTACCTCCTAAACTAAAGCATTGTTTCTTTTATTAGGTGCCATGTAACGTCCTCTACAAATTGAGGATGAATGGGACATAATATACTATCCATCCCTATAGACTATAGTCCTCCATAAAGTGGGGAAACCCCAAAATACCCATTGTTGGGCAATTTCCGGGGAAACTAGGCTTAAAAAAACCCAAATTTGGGGTTTGGAGTAAGGTTTACTCAATCACTTAAGAATATGAAACCTCTTTGGAAAATCTATATATAAAGAAGGATTGAATTCATTTTGTATCACCAAGTGTGGATTAATTCATTTGTTCTTGAGCATTAGGTCTGATAGTTTTTGACCCCTTCTATCTCTTATCAATTTCAGTGGTGAAATATTCCACCCTAGTTGACATTCCCTTATTATCTTGTTGTTTGAGCACAAGGGTCTCTCGCTGGTCAGTGAATTCTGTTGGATATTGGTCTCTTGTATTTTTTGGGCACAACATTTATGTTAAAGGTGAATGAATTTGGAGGATAGTGCATGATAGCTTAGTTTTGTTTGGCATACACCTCTCTTGAAGGAAGCAACAAATTTTCTGAGTCCTTAATATCTTGTTCTGGGCAAAGCATTTATCTTAGGCAGTGGATTCGTTTCTGGCACCTGGAGTATCGAAACTCTTTTCTTTATTTATTTTTTGCATGCACAGTTAAAAGGAGCACTTCCCTAGTTATTAATTCTCAACCTTAGCTAAGGAAGCATGTTTCCATATCTCATATCATATTCTCTAATGGCAGATTTTAATTGTCTTATCTATCCATGCAAGGAAGGTGCATTAGGATTAGGAGTTAAGAAAGTTGAGACATTGTTGTACATGTTTCCAGATTCATTGTACCTTCTAGACTAAAGGAAAGGTGAATAGTAGTGTTTGAAATTTTTAGTTATTTCTTGTTTCAAAGAGTAATAAATAGTGATGTGATTTGAGTTTCAAATCTATGTACTCAGTGGCATTTGCTTCCCTATTCAGAACAAGGGTTTTTTTTGCAGTATCTAGCCTCCAAATCTTCTTCAATGCAAACTAAATATCAAATCATGCCCTCGTACTCCAAATCATCTAAGGCATCACCCTAGAGAAGTTCCAAAGTAGACCAATGAGCTTTGACAGACCAACTCCAACCCCATGTCACTATAGAAGTGTTGACATCACTGCTACAAAAACTATTTTGAAGTGTTGCATCCTACACCAATTCCTAAGATGGATGTCCAAAGGGGTTCTAGAACGAGGCTCAACCTTCATTACCACATTTAAGACTTTTCAAAGGGATTGGTCCCTTTAAACCATACCAATTTTTACACTTTCACAATTTGGCCATGTTCCTATCAATTTATATTTTTTATTGAAAAGTCAGTCCTATTTTACATGTTTATTAAATTTAGAACAATTATAGGTCAGCTCTAGCAAAATGTCAACAAATTTATGGGTTAGGTTTGCATTTCTCCAAATACTATCACACATCTATATATAATCACACATTTTCCTTTTTAGATCTTGATTGGGTGAACAAAAAGGTTCGTTGCCTATGCAATTTTGTCCCATACCTCCACATCAGCACTCTGAGATAAGAATATTGTTAATTCTTCATCTGTGTGCACAACAAGGTCCCTTTTGGTTGCTATTTTTGATGGAGAAACCTCTAATAATACACCTTTTACCACAGAGATGTTGTTGGATAGAAATCTCTAGAGGAATCTTACACTAGACATATAAATGGCTATTGTATATAACAATAATAAGCATTAACATATGAAGATGCGCAAACCCTAAACTATGTGCATTCAATCCATAACTTTTTCTTTCATGGCAATTTTTTTTTTTTTTTTTTTTTTTTTCTGCATAGTAGATGTGTTGTGGCACTTGAGTGTGTTTGCATAAAATTTTTTAAGGCCAAACCCAGATTCTCATGTGTCATGGAAATTCAACATATGCCTTGTTCACCTAAGAACTACTTGTAACTCATCTTGGGGTACTCATGTACATTCTCACTCATCCCACTTAACAAGTTACCAAGACAAGGCTCATCACATCCAACCTTGTTCTAAAACAATTAAGCAACACAATTTACATCTTGACATGCCATAGCACCTAACATGTCTTAGAATGCCTTGGCACTATGTGGCATGCGTCAACATACCCTACATTCCTTGGCATGCTTTGACACACCCTAGAACACTGTGGCACTTCTTGAGATGCCTTGGTAGTTTAGTATACCTTGGCATTGCCTAGCATATAAACTTGTCACTCCCTCCTTAACACACCTAGAACTCATTGAAACTCCCTCTCACACACTCTTATTCATTAATTTAAATGCATTTTGAACTAGTGATTCCTTATGTTTCCCTGACACCCCCTAACACTCCATAGCTCACCCTAGCACCTCACACATCTTGGCCTACCGCCTTAACACTCTAGCATTCCTTCGCACTACATAGTATACCTTGTCACTCTTAGCACACCTAGACATTGCTGACACTCTTGGTCACAAACTCTTATTCATTCATCTCCATGCATTTTTTCCTAGTTCTCCCTTGTGTTTCCCTAGCACTGCTTATCACTCCTTGACACGTGTTGTTACACCCTAGCACCTATGACATCTTGGCATGTCGCCCTAGACTCTGGCATGCCTTAACACTGCCTAGCATACCTTGTCAATTTGTCCTTAGTACACCTAGAACTCACTGAAAGTTATAATCACAAACTCTTATTTGTTCATTTCCATTCATTTTCACATAGTTATCCCTTGTGTTTCCCTAGCACTCCCAGCTAACACTTCCTTAGACGCTTTGGCACATCTTGGCTGCATGTCACCCTAGAACTCTAGCATTCCTTAGCATTGCCAAGCATGCCTTGTAACTCCTCCTTAACACACTTGGAACTCACTAACACTCCATGCCACACATTCTTATTCCTTCATTTCCATGCATTATGACCTAGTGCTCCCTTGTGTTTCCCTAACACTCCCTAACACTCCTTGGAACACATTGGCACACCATGGAACTTGTCACATCTTAGTAGGATTTCCAAACACTATATCGTCTATTGGAATTTCTTATCGTACTTTGTCACTCCTTCCTTAGCACAACCATAACTTGTTAACACTCCCTATCACATATGCATATTCATTCATTTACATGTAATTGAAACGAGTCCTCCCTTGTGTTTCCTTAGCAATCCATACCATGTGTTGGCGCCACATCCTAGAACCTAGCACACATTGGCATGACTTAGCACTTGGCATGTCTTGACATGCCTGACATTCCTTGGAACTTTGTAACATGTGTTAGAACTTCATGAAATTCCTTACACACCTTGGCACTCCCTAGTTTTCATGCCCTCATAGATAACCTTACTTTTTTTGTGACTTGGGAACCCAACCAAGTCATTGAAAAATAGTGTTGTGCCTAGACCAAAGTCTCCCTTTGTCTCAAACTGCTTTTTTCATCCTCTTATCACAATCATAGGCTTTCCTCCTTCAAGTCCTAATATGAAATTCTCCTAACACACTTCATCCATGGGACACCTAGAATTCACTGACACTCCCTGGCATAATCTCTTATTCATTCGTTTCCATGCACTTTGACCTAGTTCTCCCTTATGATTCCCTGACACTCCCAAACACTCCTTGACATGCATTGACACAATCTGGCATATGTCAACACACCTTTTCATTCCTTGGCATGCAATGGCACTCCTTAATTATCATTCCCTCATAACTACTCTTATTTTCTTTTAGACTTAGGAACCCAACCAAGTCCTGCCTCGACTACAACAACTTTACCAAGTTACATTTACTACAACTAGACTATGCCTTGTTCCCCTAATGGACTATAAATCATCTTAGGCTTCTCATGTCCAATATTAACTCATCCCACTTAACAAGCTACCAAGTCAAGGCTCACATCCAATAGTGCCCATAAAATAACTAAGCAACATAGTTTACATCTTCACATGCCATAACATCTGGCATGTATAACAATCCATTGGAACTACATGGCACACATTATCATCCCCTGCATTCATTGGCATGATTTTCCACTCCCTAACAAACCCTACCACTCCCTAACATGCCCTGACACTCCAGCATGCCTTAGCACTGCTTAGCATATACCCTTGTCGCTCCCTCCTTAACACCATTGGAACTTGCTGACATTCCCTATCACACACTCTTATCTATTCATTTCCATGTAATTTGAACTAGTTCTCCCTTGTGTTCTCATGGCACTCCCTGACACACATTTACACACCCTAGGAATTGGCACATATTGGCATGTCACCCTGGCACTCTAGCAATCCTTGGAACTACCTAGCATACCTTGTCATTCCCTCCTTAGCACACCTAGAATTCGCTAACAATCCCTGTCATGCACTCTTATTCATTCATTTCCATGCATTTGAAACTAGTGCTCCCTTGTTTTTCCCTAACACTCCATAACTCTTCCTGGCATGCATTGGCACACCTTAGCACCTAGCACATCTTGTCATGTTTCCCTGGCCTCTAGAATCACTTAGCATTGCCTAGCATACCTTGTCACTCCCTCCTTAGCACACCTTGAAATCACTGTCACTTCCTGTCACAAACTCTTAATCGTTCATTTGCATGCATTATTTTCACCTAGTGCTCCCTTGTGTTTCCCTAACACTCCCTAGCACTTCCTAGCACTATTTGGCGCACCTTGGCACCTAGCACATATTGGTTGCATGTCACTCTGGCACTCTAGAATGGCTTAGCGCTGTTTAGCATACCATGTCACTCCCCTCTTACCACACCTGGAACTCATTGACATTCCTTGTCACACACTCATATTTATTCATTTCCATGCATTTTTACCTAGTGCTCCCTTTTGTTTCCCTAGCACTCACTAACACTCACCACACATTGGCACACCTAACTGTAATGAGTTTCACTAATAGTCAATCCAAAAACCCTTCCAGACTCTAGCTAGTTACTTGTTCTTCACTAAGATATTAGGGTTAAGTTTATTGTATAGTGTTCCGTGTGAAAATATTACTAGGTGTTTTTATCGCATAGAGTAATTATGATCTTCCCCATGTACACAAGGATAACTGGGAATTCTTTCCCATAATCATGCAAGTGGAACTTCAACATGTACATCAGGGTAACCACACAATATTTATCATATTTACACAATGCAAGGTGATAGGAAAATATTTACATTATATACGTGAATGTACTAAGATCAGGACCATTAGCATCATATCTACATATTTACCACAAGACGAGGGTCATTACAACCACTTAAAAATAGCCATAAGGCCTTCCTCTTTTGCAGCTCCTTGACCACAAGGGTTTAATTGAAAAACACATAGTTCCTTTAAACATTTGTAGGTTGAGGCAACCACTTCAAGCCCTTGAACTTAAAGATAATAAAATATTTGCAATTTGTTACAATAATAAGTCCATTATGCACACTCCTCAGCTTAGAGTTGGGTAGAGAGGGAGAATAGTTGATTGATGCCAACCTTGTAAATGAAAAACTTTGCCTACTCATTGGTTGGATACTCCACCACTAGTTGACACCACTAACAGACACCAAAAGTCCAAGATACCCATAATATGTGCCCTACACGCAAGGGCTTAGACTACACCTCCATAAAATGTACTTTCAACTTTAGATGTCCCAAAACAGTACTATCCCAACCCAGCCTATTTGATAGATTTTTGTAACTTTCTCCTTAACTAACATTTGTTTTTTAACTATTTAATCCACTTACCATATACTCTCTCTTGTTTGCACCCACCTAGTATACAAGAACACTGATGTTTTTAATACAACCAAGTTAAGAGCACATGTTTCCTTTTCAATATCCAAAAGTATAACATGTCTATCTCTATAAACTAACAACAAAATCATTGCATAAAAATGGTAAGCTTAAAATTAAATTAAAATTAGATTATTATTATTATGATAAATACACCAAATATGGAAAATTGTTTTCAAACACAACCATAAAAAAGTGTTAGTCTATCAAATACAACTACAAACTTATTAAGCCAGCCTAGATCCATCTTAACTTGGATCTATAAAGCACCAAGAGGGATCCAATCTCTCGATGTGCAAACCTTTTTTTTGGCGCTTGGTAGATCTAGGTTAAGATGGATCTAGGCTGGTTATATAATACTATATAATATCTATGTTTGTATCTATGTGTCTCTTTCTTATTCCCTTTCTCTATCTCACCCCCCAAACATACACATTCTCTCTCCATATCTATCTCTCTCTCCCTCCCTCTTACTCTCCTCCTCTCTCTCTTCCCTCTATCTCTCCTCTCTCCATCGCTCCCTTGTAACTTCCTCTCTCTCTCTACCTTTCTCCCTCTATGTATTTCTTCTTCCTTCCCTCTCTCTCCCTCTCTAACTTCATATCTCTCTCTCCCCCCTCCATCTTTGTGCCTCCCTCTCTCTCTCTTTCCCTTCTCTCCCTATCTTTATCCCCACCTATTCTCTCTCCCCTCCTCTCTTCTCTCCCTCTCTCTCTATCCATCTATCCCTTGTCACTCCCTCTCTCTCTCCACCTCTATCTCCTTATGCCTTAGTTCTTTCCTCCCTCTCTCTCCATCTCTATCTCCCTATGCCTTATTTCTTTCCTCCCTCTCTCTCCCCCTCCAACTCCATATCTCTCTCCTCCACTCTTTTCTTCTCTCTCTCCCCTCTCTCTCTTCCTACCTCCTTCTCTCTGTTTCCCCCCATCACTCTCTCACCCCCTCCCATCGCTCCCTTGTAACTTCCTCTCTCTCTCTACCTTTCTCCCTCTATGTATTTCTTCTTCCTTACCTCTCTCTCCCTCTCTAACTTCATCTCTCTCTCTCCCCCCTCCATCTTTGTGCCTTCCTCTCTCTCTCTTTCCCTTCTCTCCCTATCTTTATCCCCACCTATTCTCTCTCTCCCCTCCTCTCTTCTCTCCCTCTCTCTCTATCCATCTATCCCTTGTCACTCCCTCTATCTCCCTATGCCTTAGTTCTTTCCTCCCTCTCTCTCCATCTCTATCTCCCTATGCCTTATTTCTTTCCTCCCTCTCTCTCCCCC
>APFE030587282.1:0-19995 GCA_000404065.3 Pinus taeda | reverse complement strand
TAAGAGATTTTTATTAGCCTCAATTACATTTTTCCTTTGTACATTAAATTTTTTATTAGTCATCATTAAAGTAATTTTCTTAATTATAATTATAATTATAATCATAATTGTAAACCTTTCTCATTTTTAAATGTGAAAATACAATTTTATTTTACTTTTAATTACCTGTTTCTCTCTTTAAAGCTTAACATTTTATTTATAAGTGAGAGTGGTATCAACAAAATATTTCACTGCATCTTTTTTATAATATCATCTCTTTAAAGTTTGATATTTTATTTCCAAGTGATAATGATATTAGTAAACTCTTTTACCATATCTTCTTAGTAATATCAATCAACAATAAGGTTGTATAATGTTTTTAGTTGAAAGTAACCATATGTACTATGTTGCATGAGTTTCCCTAAAATAAAACGGCTAATTGGGAGCAGTAATATTATATAATAAAAATAAAAAATATAGAATAAATTTATTTTTTAATTATATATTTATAAAATAATAATCAATAAATCATAAAATTATCTTATTCAACTTTTGGTTGCATTCTGGATGAGAAGGCCCTTCTTTTATTATGAAGTATTGTTGTGTTTGATTGACCATTTTTGAAGGAATGCGATCAAATTAAATCTTTAGATAAGTATACTTTCTTGATGAGTCACTGCTGCTATATTTTTCACAGTTATTGAAGTCGAATTATGGTGTCCTAAACCTGCATTAAAATAATTATATAAATATTGTGTTTACATTCTTATCATTCCTATCAGAGTTTGTAAGGTTACACAGGTCATTCTATAGATTTCCTAATAAAAGTGAATTTCACTTGACTTAATTCTATATCTTAAAATTTTTCCTTTGATTATCACTAACCATAATGATTGAATGAGCACTTTCTTTCATTTTTGTTATGTCATTTGGTAATTCCATAGTTATTAGCATAAACTGTCTAGGATTTTATATAAGAGAAAAGGTACTTCTATATCCAGTAATCAAACTTTCTCTGAAGATATTGACCTTCTAAATATAGTTTGCTAGTTAACAACTTATTCTAATGACAGTTCAGGAATAACAAATTTTACTCTATCATAAATTTTAATATTCACAATCTACTATTAATATAGGAAGAACTGTCTATAATACTTATCTGTTCCACCAGTGATTTCCACATAATTCTAGAAAGTCTCTCCTCCTAGCCACGAGTCTGGCAATGACATCTAGACTCTCCCTCGAGCACTTTCGTTGGTTAATAGTTAATCTTTCCAGCTACAAAGTCAAGTACCTTGGGCTGATGGACTCCTGTGTGGCCTCAATTCCTGTACTCCTTCTAAATATTCATGAGAATTCACTCACTCATTTTTTTCACCCAACTCTAGGATCTTCTCATAGATTCTTATTTTTCGCCCATCTAATTCTCCCTACAAGGAAGATAGGTAATTATTTTTACATAATTGTTTCTTTTAAATAATGTAACAGTTTTTATTTTGTTAAAGTATTATTACCAATAATTTAGGTAACCATAAAAATATCTTTATTGGCCTTCCAGGCTCAATTACTTAATATTTAAAAATATACTATAATAAAAATTTTAAGTAACAAATGATAAATATCCACTTAATAACCTCAGTAATTTCATGTATTTTGGGGTGTTACATCTCACCCCTCATAAGAGGAACACCGTTTTTGGTGTCCTTTCCACCGTAAGAAAACAATGCTAGATAATATTTCCACATAAATTCCTCTTCTTCCCAGGTGGCCTCTTCTGGGCCGAAGTGCTTTCATTACACTTTAACCTGGATGATGACTTGCTTCCGCAAGGTGGTTTCTCTCTGATCGAGAATATGAAGAGGTTCTGCCAGGAACTCTCCTGCTGGTTCGACCTGCACACAAGAACCAATTCATATTTACAACCCCTTTTAATTTTAAGGAAAAAAAATCATTTATCCAAGTCATGTATCTCACCCGACTATTTACCTGAATATTTTCCCAAATACTGATGTGTTGAGGATTATACACATAATTTTTTAATAAAGATACATGAAGCATATTGTTGACCCGAATGTGCCTTGGTAGTGCAAGCTTATAGGCCACTGGCCCGATTCGTTCGAAGACTTGGAAGGGTCCACAGTACCGGTGTGCTAACTTAGTAGAACTTCACCATTGTAAGGAGCCTTTTTACGGCTTTAATCTTAAATAAATGTGATCTCCCGGTTGAAATTCCCTAAATTTCCTTTTCTTGTCTGCATATACCTTTTGTCAATCTTGGTCCACTCTTAGATTCTGTCGAACCTTTTTTACAGTTCCCTCCATCTCTACTAGCATGTCAGTTCCTAATGCAAGCTTATTAACTAGATTATTCTAGTCTATGGGCACTCTGCACTCTCTTCCATACAACAACTCAAAGGGACTCATGCCCAATGATTGATAATGACCATTATTATATGCACATTCCACTAAGTGGAGATAATCTTCCCACTTATGTGGCTGCTACATCACAAATATGCGTACCATGTCTTCTAATACCTTATTTACCCATTCGGTCTGTCTATCTATTTATGGGTGGTAAGCGGTATTGAATTGAATTTGAGTACTGAAACCTCAAAAGAGTGTTTTCCAAAATGTGGATTTAAATTTCACATCCCTATCAGAAATTACAACCTTGGGCATCACGTGCAGAGAAAGACCTCCTTCATAAATTTCACTAGTTGACACTCCAAACATTTGGACAAGTATTATGTACATCCTTTCTTAACCCCAGCCAAAGTACCCTTTTTTAATGGTTGAAAATAGTTTCTGATAACCTGGGTGGACAACACATGGTTTCCAATGAATTTCATCCAAGACCAATTGTTTAACAGAGTTTTGGTTAGGAACATAAATTTTGTCATTGAAAGTGAGGATGTTGTCGGAATTTATATTGAAATCTGATTGTTCCCTTTTTAATAATGCTTCCTTTGTTTGTTGCCAAAGGAAAGTGTATTCTGGATCCTTAACAGATGCTTCCCTTATGATCTCCAGAATGTTTGAATGTACTTTACTAATTTGGACCTCATAAATACAATGTACTTTTCTGCTTAAAGCATCAGCTACTCGATTTTCCTTTCCTTTAACATGTTTCATGTCAAAATCGAATTCACTTTAAAATGCGACCCATCTGGCCTGTCACACATTTAAGCTGGACTCGTTGAATAAATTCATAAGGCTGCTATGATATGTTAGTAGCAAAAAATTCTTCCCCAATAAGTAGTGTTGCCACATTTCAAGTGCCCGCATTATTGTTGTAAGTTCCAAGTCGTAAGTGAAATATCGCTGATCATATTCTCTTAACTTCCGTGATTCATAAGTGATCACCTTTCCTTCCTAGGTTAGCACTCCGTGCATCCCTTCTTTACTAGCATCCATGAAACTACAAATGACTTTTCTGGATCCGTTACCTTTAACACAGGTGTAGTAGTAAGGAGGTGCTTTAATCTTTCAAAACTCTACTGGCACTTAGTTGTTGATTGGAAGGCATGCCCCTTTTTCTACAAAGAGGTCATTAGAAAGGAAATTTTTGAGAACCCCTTAATAAACTTGCGGTAGTATCCATCCAAACCCAAAATCGACCTAACATTCACGAAATTCTTTGGGGAGGTCCATTCCATGATTGTTTTGATCTTCTCCAGATCTACTATTATTCCATTTACTGATATAATGTGGCCCAAGTACTGAATCTGATCTTTGGAAAAAACACACTTGGTGAATTTATCATATAATTGATTTTCTCGTAGCATTTGCAATACTATTCTCAGATGTTCTTTATGCTCCTCCTGATTCTTAGAATATATTAGAATTTCACCAATGAAAATCACCACAAATTTATCAAGGTAAGGCTAGAAAATACCATGCATCAGACTCATGAATGTGGTTGGGGCATTTGTGAGGCCAAAAGGCAACATCACGAACTCGTAATGACCATAACGAGTACAGAATGTCGTCTTGAAAATGTCCTCTTCCTTTATTCTTATTTGATGGTAGCTGGATCTTAGATTAATTTTCGAAAATACTTTAGCTCCTTGTACCTGATCAAATAAATCATCGATACATGGTAAAGGGTATTTATTCTTAATCGTCAATTTGTTTAATTGGCAATAATCTATGCATAATCTCAGAGTCTCATCCTTTCTTCATACAAATAATATGAGAGCTCCCCAAGGAGACACACTGGCATGGATATACTTCTTGTATAGAAGTTCTTGTAGCTGCATCTTGAGTTCTTTTAACTCAGGTATGCTCATGTGATAAGGGGCCCTTGATACAGGGGCTGGACTAGGAATTAGCTCGATGGTGAATTCAATGTCCCACTTTGGTGATAAGCCTGGAAAGGATTCTGGAAGTACATCAAGAAAATCCTAAATGACAAGAATATTTTCCAAAGAGGTCATTTTATTCTTAGTGTTTGTGAAACCCACCTAGCGAGCATATATTTGGCAGCCCTTTTTGATACATTTTCCTAACTGGTTAGCAATAATAGGATGTAACTTGGTATTGGTTTTAAATCCTTGGATTTCCTTCATTTGACCTGATTCAATAATACAACTGACAGTTTTATGTTTGCAATCCACGAGGGACCAAAACTTTTCCAGCCAGTCCATTCCGATTAGAATGTCATAAGAACCGAAAGGAGGTATGTTAAGGTCAACAAATAGGCTACCCTGAAATCATTGTGGGACAACGTTCTATTTTTGTGATTACCCTCCTTTTTGTCCCAATGATTAATTGAAGTAGCCAAGGTTTTGAAAACTTATTGCTCTGTAATTAATACTTTTATACCACCTTAGGACTAACATAGCTTAAGCTAGCACCTGGGTAAAATAAAACAAAGACAGGTTGCTTAGAAATCATACCTTCACATTCGATCATGGTGGGCTGGAATTCTGCCTGATGATCATCCAGAGTAGCATTAATTCTAGGCATACTCCTTGCCACTTCCCCAACTGTGGATGCCTTTTCATACTTGATAGTTGTTATGTCCTTCCCTTATGCAGACAATTTTTGTAATAGTGGGGTTTTCCCCAACCTCAGCATTGCAGCGACGATTTTGATTGCTGGTTATTAACAGATTTAGTGATTCGTTCTGACTGTAGACTTTCAGAATAAGCAGTTTTGGGTGGATTTTTGGCTGGAAATTTGCTGAGAGGTTTTTGTTGTATATTTATGTTATTAGCAAATTTTGAATGTTTTTTTGGGATCAGGCTCCTACCCTTCTGATTCAACCCCCCCTTTGGTCCTTCGTTCTTTTGTTTCATTTGTTGGCAGTAGATGCGGGCTTTCTGCACAACATCATCCATTGTCTTGGGGTAGTGAAACTCTAGTTTTTCCTTAATAAAGTTGGGAAGCTACTGATGAAAGGCTGAATTTTAGCCTTTTCTTCTTCTATGTCAGGCACATAATGCAACAAGGAGGTGAATCGTGTAACGTACTCATCCATAGTCAAGGTCCCCAATCTTAACTCATGAGGCTCTTTTGCCTTTTCATCATAATAACTTTCAGTTAAGTATTTGTCTTGGAAATGTTTTTGGAATTCTTGTTAGGGAACCCGCTCTTCATTGATTTTCCTCACTATTTTGATTTCTTCCCACCATAAGGTGGCCTTACCCCTTAACTGATAAATTGCCAATTGTTCCTTTAGTTTATCAATGTATTCATAAATATGATAATATTTACCCATGTCAATTAGCCATGCTTCTGCTGCCTCTTCCGATTACCCTTCAAACAATGATGGTTTAATCTTTTTAAATTCACATTGCAATTCAGTTTTTTTCCTTTTGGTTTTACATTGGTTGTAGACAATTTTTGCGTGCCTTTCTTCATCTTCCTTATGTCTTTCTGGTGACTCAACATTTTCTTCTCCATCCTCAGCCACTGGGATCTTCTCCTAATCCTCAATACTGGGGTTAAGATGTTGTTGATTTTGTCAATTTGACAAACTTCTGAGGATTTTCTCCTGTTTTAAGCGCAGTTTTTGATTGTTTGTTCTTAGAACTATCATTTCAGCCCGCAGCTGCTTAATTGTTTCAAGTAACACCGCATTAGCTTGACGTGATTCCTCGCCCACTTATCAGGACTAACATTCACATATGATGTTATAGGCGGATTGTGTGGTTTTGGATTCCCCTGCATTCTCTCATTTTTTCTTTTATTAGTGTAGTCTCTATGTGTTCACACATACCTTTGTTCAGTTGAAACAAAAAGAAAAGAAAAAAAACATTCTGTAAAAGTTAATACATAACTATTCCCATACAGTCTTAGTGTACGAACCTGAGCTCTAATATCACTTGTACAACTAAATTCTAACTTACAAACTATATAACAAAATAAAAATAGAAAAATAGAAAAAAATTATGTTATATCTATGCCCATCTCAGAATTTGGTCTATGTTGTAAAAATGCCCATCTCAGACTTTGGTCTATGTTGTAAACATGCCCATATAGGGCCTTAGCTCTAGAATCATTATAGGGCCCATGCCTTATATAGGGTTGTAGACTTGACATTGCCGGAGGTTTATAATGACGATAATGATTCCCATAGATTACAATAAAGGTGAATGGATTGGTTTCTAATACATATGATACACGAGGTGATCCCTTTGTCCTTTCCCATGCGTTGATTTGTTGTCCCTTGTACCCGGAGACACGTGACAGAGAACTATCACAGGAGACTGGATACCCTAGCCAGCTCGTTCAGGTTGCTCGTGCCATCTATTTGGTATTATAACTTTTGATCTAGTCCTCATGCTCGACATTAGTGTGGCTCATTGTTACCACTTCTCTTGGTGTTCTTATTGCTCCGCGAGGGTTTGCACTGTTTAGGATTTCATTCTGTTCATTGTATCTTTTGAGAGTGATGATGGCGATGACATCAGTTAAAATGGAATTGGGTAAACCCACCGAGTTGGTGATTTATTGTCTGGTCGACCTATACCATAAGATTGCTATTAAGTTGGGTTTTGGTAGGGCACAACGTTTAACAATTTTCCTTCTCTGCATAGGAATGACCCATGGCACCTTCAATGTTGCAGGAGATAACTGGTTCCAGGGCTTAGCTGTAGAAGGAAAGATTTTAAACTTTTTTTGATTCTTAGCTTGAATGGTTTTATTCCTTATTTAAGGTTTATCGACTTATATCACTTATGGTTATTCGTTGGCTTGCAAACAAGAGAGCTTCACCGCACAATAACCTTCCACTCTCAGGTAAGAACTTATTTTTAATTAAAAAAAAATGAATATAGAACAATAACCTTACACATATGCGACAACTTAAACATGAAAAAATTTACCATTTTTTTTATTATAATTATAAAATATATTCTAAATAAAAAATTAAAAACATATGACAAAACAACACCTCTAATTTTTCAAAAAATTCATTTTCCAAATTTGAAGGGCTGCAACGATGAAGATGGAAGGTCACAGCTCCAAAAAAACACTTGCGAAAGCACATGCATTCAATCGTCACATACACTAACTGTAAAGTTTAATGTTTAAACTTAGTGTCCACCTGAACTAAATTCGAATTATGCTAGAACCAAACCGAACTATTGAATTTTGAAGTTCATAGGAATCAATTCTATCGAATTTTGTAACCATATATTCAATAATTATCGGAGAAAATCAGTGAAAAAGCATATCATGTTTCATACGTTATACAATCAAAGTACCCAACCCAGGCAATAAATAATATCAATATTTTTTCCCTTTAACCCCAGCTAAAATAATGTGGAGAAACACAAATTATTTGAGGCGTTTTTTAAGTAATAATTTCTATATCTATTTTTTAAATCTAATAAGCAACCATTTATAATATTTAATTTAATTTGTGATATATCTTAGGTTTATTAAAGTTAAAAAATTTATAAAGATTTAACCACATCGTCTTGTTCCAAAGGCGTCAACCAAATACTCTCTATGTGATTTTTTCCGAAAATTCTAATGAATTAACAAATTATAGATAACATAAGCTTCGATTCGAATAATAATTAATTAATTTAATATTATTAATGTAAGAAAAAATTAATATATAAGCTTCGATTCGAATAATAATTAATTAATTTAATATTATTAATGTAAGAAAAAATTATATATAAATTAAATATTTAAAATATATATTATAGAATTTTAGTTATGAAATTTAATTTAATTTTATTATAAATATTTTTAATTTGTAACCTTTTTTTTTAAATAATACTATATGTTAGTTTTATAAATTATCAGTTTTACATGCTTAAAAAATCATAATCCTTATCATTTACATAACAATTATTTTAGATCTAATACTTTTGTGATCCATAATATAGAGAGAAGTGTTTTGGATTAATCACATAGTAAGTATTGGGTGGACGTTTTGAACCAACTAATGTGTTTCATCCTCAGGACGAGGTGAGAAACCACATGATGTGAGAGAATAAATTGGAGGGACGCATCAATGTTCAGGGATGTTCAAAACTAGCCAGTGCTGAAAAAAATTATTAAGTTAGAAAATAATTGTTATATGATTTATTTAAGGTAAGTTAGGTAGAAGACTAGCCCTTATTTTTAATGGATTAGTTAATAATAATTTTGAAATAATAATTAATATATTTATCAATAATAATATTGATAGTTATGTTTGACTTATTAATGAGAATAAAACTAGATGTTATAATCTATTAGTTAATAATTTAGCGGCTAAAAGAAAATTAAGTTGTTATAAGAACGTCATCAACCTCACCCTAGAAGATCAAAAGTATCTCTCTATTTTAACTAACTCAAAGAAGAAATTAATATAGTAAAGATTAGAACGATTTCTCATGAGCTCCATAGTGAAACAGGTCGTTGGCCAGTTTCTAAAACGTCGTGGATAGAAGGGATCTGCCATATATGTGAGAATAGGAACATCAAGGATGAAAATCACTTCCTCTTAGAGTGCCCCACTTACAACCAAATTAGATCTCAGTTTCACAATCTTTGTTACAACACTGACCTTCCTAGTCTTTTACAATGTCAAAATAATAGTGAGCTCGAGAGGCTTCTCTCCAAGCTTTTTGAGCATAGGAATAAAATCTTAAATCAAAATAAATAATTTATTTTTTTAGGTCCGATAAACCAATGTTTGGTCTCAGTAGACGTTAACCATTATATCATCATCAATATAATTGAAAATAACTTATATAATAATCATATGTTGAGATTGGTTATTAGGTAGGGAATTAGTTTATAATAGTATTAAACTATTTTATTTAACAAATCAAATCAAAATGTAACACTAGTTAGAGTTGATGTGCTAAAAAAAAAACTATTCATTATCAAGATGTAGTAAGAACTATAATTATTATGTAATATATTAATTAACAAATTTTATAATACTATGACTTAAAATTTGTTAATTAATTTATCACATAATATTTATTTATTTATTTATTTATTTATTCACTTTAGCCCTAATTACTAATATTACCTAAATAAATTTTTATGTCATAATATTATAAAATTTGTTAAGTAATTTATTACATAATAATGTGGGATAAAAAGAAGTTCCTCTTTGAAACTTTAGTCACTCCTGTTATCTTATATGGATGCGAGGTTTGGCATTTCAGCATCTCTAGAGCATCCTCAAGAAAGATTGAGCAAATCTAGAAGCATTTTATAACATATAATTTTAAAATTAAAAGTAACACACCCTATCATATTCTCCTTATAGAAGTAGATTTTCCCCTTTTGAGAGCGTAGCTATGATTAAGCTTTTGTTGTACAAACACAAACTCAATAACATAGGAGATCATAGACTTCCTAAACTAGCTTTAAATTCCAACCAAAACCACTTAAGGCTCAAACAGGGGTGGTATAAAGACACGAGGGCGTGGTTAAACTATTGGGAGATCAATGAGAATGATGCATTGGAAAACATTCATAACATTACAGATATTGTTACTTCTAAGTTCAAAGAAAAAATGTGGTGTGTTATTATAAGAACGTCATGAACCCTGCCCTAGAAGATCAAAAGTATCTCTCTATTTTAACTCGCTCAAAAAATAAAATTAATATAGAAAAGATTAGAACGAATTCTCATGAGCTCCATAGTGAAACAAGTCGTTGGGTAGTTCCTAAAACACCATGGATGGAAATGATATACCATCTATGAGAGAATAGGAATATCGAGGATGGAAACCACTTCCTCTTAGAGTGCTTGGTGTACAACCACATTAGATCTCAGTTTCATAATCTTTGTCACAATATTAACCTTCCTAGCCTTTGACAATGTCAAAATTATAGTGAGCTCGGGAGGCTTCTCTCCAAGGTTTTTGAGCATAGGAATAAAATCTTAAATCAAAATAAATAATTTGTTTCTTTAGTTCCAATAGACCAAAATTTGGGCCTCACGAGACGTTAACCATTATCATCATCATAAATTATTCCGTTTTGATAGTTTTTACTACATCTTGATAACGACTAGTTTTTTTTTTTAGCACATCAACTCTAATGAGTATTACATTATGGTTTGACTTGTTAAATAAATTAGTTTTAATATTATTATAAGCTACTTCCCTACCTAATAACCAATTTCAACCTATGATTATTATATAAATTATTTTTAATTGTATATTAAGTTAATGTGATTATACATCTAGTTTTATCTCATTAATAGGTCAAATTAACTATTAGTATTATTATGACAAATATATTAATTATTATTTTAAAATTATTGTTAACTAATCCATTAAAGATAACGGCTTGTTTTCTACTAACTTACATGATAATATTCAATTTCTTTAGATATATATATTAACTAATTTATCTCGGATTATATTATTATTTAATTGGACAAAGATGTTACAATTTTCAAATTAAATTATTTAATTAACAATTATTTCTAATTTAATAATCTATTTCACTAACTTTGATTAATGAAAACTATCCTCTATAATAATTATTAAATAATTAAATTAATTTAAAAATATTATATAATATTTATTTATATATTTCAAAATTAACATCACCCATGGGATTTGAACCAATTACCTATCACAAAAAGTGCCTTAATAGTACACTCATTCACCATCAATTCAAAATCCTATAAACTTTCAAATTAATATATTCATTCCAGTAAAATAACGAACCCACTATTAAATTTAATGTAGAGTAGTTGAATTTTTTTTTTTACCCATTCAATTTGGATACAAAAGTAGAGTTCGAGTCATATGAGATGATCTATATAGTCATATTACATGTATCTACTTCGTAGCGTTTTCTCCTTAGTCAAAGTGGTTGAAGAATTTCCTTTCACCCATTCAACTTTGATACAAAAGTAGAGTTCCAATTATATCAAATGATAGATATAGTCATATTACATGTATGTACTTTGTAGCGCTTTTGTCTATGTCAAAGTGGTTGAATAATTTATTTTTACCCATTCAACTTTGATACAAAAGTATAAGGGTTCGAGTCATATGAGATAATACATATAGTCATGTTACATGTATGTTCTTTGTAGCGATTTTGTCTTTTTTATATACAAAAGTTGATTTCGAATCATATCAAATGATATGTATACGCATGTAGGTACATTTTAGATTTTTGACTCCTATGTGTTTTAGATTTTGGAATGCTTTTGAAATTTAATGAATGAACTATTATTCAAATAACTATGTTAAATAGTTAATTTTTTTTATATTTTTTATATTTTTCAAATATCTAATATTTATAATTTAATTATATTTATATCTATTTGAATAAGTAAAACACACACATTATATATATATATATATATTATTATTTTTATATTAAAATATGTTTTTAAAGTTATTATTTATTATGATTTCTAAGAATAGTGGTGAATGTTGTTATTAAAAGTTGCTAGTACATATTAATATATTATACAATTATTATTTTTTGTTTTTAATAAATTTAATAGGATTATATTTTCATCATATTTAATATATTACTCAAGTGAGAAATTGAATCAATAACTTCACATAAAAATGAATTTACGCTCAACCATCTATCACTATTTATCTAAAACCAAACCACTGTTGACAAAGTAAACCACTATCTTTTTTAGAAATATTTGAAACATATTTTGAAAATATTCCCTCGAATTAATGATGAAATGGCACCGTTGGTAGTAATAGATGGAGGGAGAATATAACGCACCGATTTGTAATAAATACATTGTAACTCAGTGTTCATTGATCGTTCGCACGACAAATTCAAACCATATCGCATGACATGATCAAGTTTATTGGTTGAAACCGCCCGGACAATCCACGTTCACAGTCATGTTTGTGTGTATAAGTCACAGAGACAATCCAAACCCTATCAAATGACATGATCCATTAGAGTGCGTACCGTTGGTAGTAATAGATGCCTCACTTTAGATGGAGGGAGAATATAACGCACCGATTTGTAATAAATACATTGTAACTCAGTGTTCATTGATCGTTCGGACGACAAATTCAAACCATATCGCATGACATGATCAAGTTTATTGGTTGAAATCGCCCGGACAATCTACGTTCACAGTCATGTTTATGTGTATTAAGTCACAGAGACCATTCAAACCCTATCAAGTGACCATTCAAACCCTATCAAGTGACATGATCCATTAGTCATGCTTACGCACTTATAATTCAACTTTGGCCTACTATTTTTTCCCTCCCAATCCAACCAATACTGGCTACAAATTTGCAAGGGAATGCTGATCCATTCACAAGTACTACCGGTAGAATCCGGAATTCTGTGACAGGAGGATGAACTGAAAAGATAGGATTTGCAGCTTTTGCGCGGTGATAGTGCCACATCTGCTGTTGATAAAAGAGCTATTTTGTTGCGTTGCAGGCGCAAAGTCAGACGTGGCTGAGATGTCCATTCTGAATTAGCCCTTAAACTACTCCCCACCTAATCTGAACTGCTACCAACGGCCCCCACCATGCATTTATCAGCCACGGGAGCAAAAGCATGGCGTGAGTTCTATGTACAAACAGATCCACTGATCGAAAATAAACTCCAGCTCTACTTCATTAATCATCACTAAATGCACGTAGATTTGATTCTCTGTAACTGGTACAACCTTGCGTACACATTATTGTGCTAGGATTAGTTGCATGTATCAATCAAACAGTGATAGTAGGTGCTTAGATATCTCTCACATCTACAGCGACAAAACAGTGATAGTAGGTGCTTAGAGATCTCTCACATCTACAGTGACAATACAACCAGAAGAGGAACTGTTCTGCTAAAACCTTCCATTTTCCTATTTATACCTTGTTCTCCTTTGAAATCGCTGCTAAAAATCACACTTCACTTGTCATTCTTTTTTATTACTTTCCAAAGATAAATTTGTTATTTATTTTCTTTGAACATGTTCATTAACACCGGTCTAAATTCTCAAAACAATAAAATGATATATTTTAATTTCTGATTTTTGTAGAATAGATTTTATAGTATTAACTTTTGGGTTTATAATATTGGTTTTTGAGTTATTTAGAAAAATATTTATTTATTTACTTTATAAAATTCAATTTCCCATAAATAAATCACCCAAGAAATATTAATAAAAGTAATATAGGGGTTAAGAAATATTAAACTTTTTAAAAACATTGTCACACTCTCCAACCTAGTAGTGTCACAATTATCGTCAAATTATCACATTGTCTAATATCACAATATGACAAGCATCATCACATTGTGACAATGATCAAAGCAAATATTGGTCGCTCCCTATTTATTCCATTTGGACCCCAATACTATTTCTTTTTAGTTTCCTAATTTCTATCACAATTACTATTTTTGGTAGTTTTTCTAATACTAAATTTCTTAAGCTGTTTTAGAGTACAAAAAGATGTTATCTACTAGAAAAGTGTCAAATTTTATTCTCAAATTCATTTTTTGTCTCCTCGCGGAGATCATAAAAAGAGGTATTATGGTAGCCAAATGGAGATCGTATGCTAAAGTTATGACTTGAAGAAGTTGGGGATCCAACTTAACTCATTGGGCCCACAAACTTTTGAGGCTTCATCATAGGGTTAGGTTTCTGGATGTTTAGTGTTTCCCTTGTTTCTCAATAATAAAAAGTCCTTCAAGCCTCATTGTAACACAGTTCAAAAGAGATGTAGCCATCACATCTCTTCTCAAAGATAGCTACCATTGCCCGAGCTAGTTTATTTCCATTCTGCATGTAAACAATTTTCAACGTTTGTTATTCATGAATTGAAGTTCAATTCTTGCTATAACTCTGTATTTCTATTTAAATCTGTATTTCATTTCGTTCTTTCATAAATCTAGATCAGATAAAGAGTGTCACAATCATTGTCGCAATGATACATTACATTGCAATTTATTCAATGTTGCAATGCAAGATTAGAAAAATTAGGCTTTAATATTGTGGTTTATAATATTGGTTTTTAATCTTAGGGTTTAATATTAATCGGTTAAGTTTATAATCCCTTGGGTTTATAATATTAATTCAATAGTTTATATTCCTAGTATTTAATATTAATCCTGGGGTTTATAACATGAATCCTAATATTTAATATTGATTCCTTAGGTTTATAATAAAAATAAACCATTGGTTTTATTAATCTCTTGGGTTTATATATGTAGTGTATAATATTAATCCTAGAGGTTATAATATCAATGCTAGTTTTTAATGTTAATTTCTTGAGTTTATAATCCCTTGGGTTTATAATATCAATCCTAGTGTTTAATATTAACTTCTTGGGTTTACAATCCCTTGGGATTATAATATAAATAAACGGTTGGGATTTCCTTAGGTTGATAATATAAATAAACTGTTGGGTTTGTTAATTCTTTGGATTTATAACATTGAACATTTAGTTTTATACTATAAATTGCTTGATTTATTTATTTTTTGGGTTTATAATATTAGTAATCCCTGTGATTTACTGATCTCTTTCGTTTATAATATTAATCCTGGTTTATTATTATATATATTATAATAATGTAAATATAAAATACTTATTATTATTAAAATATATTACTTAAATTATATATGTTAGTAATTAATATTTGATATATTTTAGTTTAATATAAGGTTAATTTATAATTATATTCAAATAGACGTAATAATTATTGATAATAACGTCCGGTGTGAAAGATAACATAATGGTTGGAGTAATATGTATATTATAATAACTATACTATTATTATGTAATATTGATTATGTTGTGTTTAAATATAATATTCAATATTTTAACAATTTTTTTTGTTGTTACTAATATAATATTATATTAATATACAAATAATATAATAATAATTAAACATAAATAAATAGTTAAGGGTTTAGACTTTCTGTGATTCCTAATTCTTGTTAAGGAATAATTTCGGCCCAAAATCCTAAGAAACCATTTAGTCGGAGCGTTTTCGAAAACCAACCAGTGTGGTTCATCGTCAGGACAAGATGAAGATCCAATCTGAGCGATGCAATAAATAGGGACAGCAGGCTATTCCAACAGCTATTTTCACAAGTAATGGTTAATGGACCTCTAACATCTATATTATCATTATTCATATATTTATTAATAAAATTCATTATTTAATTTAATTAATTAATTAAAAAATCATATATTATTCCTAAACTAATTACCATTTTGTTAATTAATAATCAAATATGCCCTTATATAGGGATAAAATGGTGAAAATTACCATTATCTCCCATTAACTTATTATTATCATACCCTTACCCCCAGTAATAAATATTATCCAAAAAGTCTAATACCTATAATTAAATGGAAAAAATTCCTCATATCTACCCTTTTAACCAAAAAATTTTATTTATACTATTATAAATATTATAAATAATTATTATTTATTTTTATTGATGTGAATATAAAATCTAATTTACATTATTATATATATTATTATTATTATATATATATTATATATTGGAAAAATTCCTCTTTCTACTCGTTTAACAAAATTATTATCCATACTATAAATAATATAAATTTGATATTATTTATTTCTACTATTGATGAGAGTAAAAAGTCTAATTATACCTTAATATATATATATTTAACGAAAAATATTCTTCTAACTGCCCATTTAACCAAATTCTTAATTTAAAATATTATTTATTTGTACTGTTAATATGAATACTATTATTAATGTATTTGTTTACCATTACCCTCATATAATCATGTTATTATTAATAATTATTTATTTGATTTATACTATTATAAATAATATAAATATAATATTATTTATTTGTACTGTTAATATGAATATTATTATTAATGTTATTGGTTTACCACTACCCTCATATATCATTTTATTAATAATATTTATTTGAAAAATACCAAGCTTCTCAGAAACCTACGCATCCCCACAAAAAGAAAGCCCTTTCTCTAGGAAGGGGGCAAACAAAAACATAAAATCAATAGAAACCCACCGGGAAAGGGAGGGGGCAAAGGAACCAGGAAACCAAGAGGAGGGATGAGGAGCTAAGGAAGACAGGGCTGGGATCAGCAATGCTTAATCTTCCAGCCGTTCATCACTTATTGAGATTTTCAGGCCCTTTTTTCAATTCTCGCGGGCCTCTCTAAACTTCTGATGGTGAAACTGTGCAACCTTTGCAATGACGCTCGCCTCTTCAATACAGACATGATGCTTAGTCTTCTCGGCATGCTCTGCAAGGGCCGAGGACTTGGCTCTCCCATGCCTTAAGTCTGTTGAATGCTCGTTAATCCTTTGATTAATAGACCGACCGGTCTCACCAATATATGGTGTCCCACAAGAACAGGGAATAACATAGACACCCTTCATGTCTTTCGGATTGATAGGATCTTTCACCGACCTAAGGGAGCCACGGATGGTATTAAGAGGTCTAAAGGTAGCGGGAACTTTATGCTTCTTTAGAATCCTTGCAATCCTGTCAGTGGTTCCTTGGATGTAAGGAAGGTGAACCCCTGTGACCCGATCATTCGGATCTTTGGGAACAGAAGGCTCTTTACGAGCTCTGAGGAAGGCTTTATGTCCAAGGTGTCTACTGTAACCATTTTTCACAAAGACGTCAAGGAGATGGGCCTTCTCCTTTTCTAGGCTCTTTTCATCGGATATTCTTACAGCACGGGTAGCAAGCGTGCTAAGAACCCCTAACTTCTGAGCGAGGAGATGATGGGAGGAAGCATGCAGATATTGATCAGTATGCGTTTTCTTCCGAAAAACCTGGTGAGAGAATGAACCATCATCATTCTTCGAAATAGTTATTGTTATTTATATATTTATTAATAATTAGAAATAGTGAGCCTTTAAGAATATATCATTAATAATTATTAATGTGGTAAGTGCTGTGTTGGATTTATGTTACTTTGGTAAATGTGGTTGTGCTAGTTTATACATATTCATTAAAAAGTATTTTAATCTTCAAAAGAATAAATAGATCTATTTTAATTTCCAATTTATTAAAATAAAGAGATTGATCATGTGGAATTTAGATCATTTTTTCTAAATATAAAGACATCAGTTATAATATGAAAAATAAGTTGTATTAAAAAAAAAATATTCTTATTTATTTAGAATTAAAATAACCTTATATTAATTCGACTCTTTTAAAAAGTGACAAAGTTTCAACTTGCAATATAGATAATGATCACTTCTTCTTATTCATGAATGAAGATAGATGATGACCCCTTCTTCTTATTCATGAATAAGCTTGATTGATCACCATTATTGATGGAAAAGCCAAACTACTAAAAATGACTCTAATGTATTATAAGTTGGATGCATCTATGTTTAGGGCCATGAATATTGTCCTTTAGATATTATTAACACCTATTATTAGCTAATCAAAATTAGTTTTACTTTTTACTCCACAACCAACTAGTGATTTCTAGTACAAACTCCATTTATAATTTGAAAAATAAGTTGTATTCAAAAATATTTATTCTTATTTATTTAGAATTAAAATAAATTTATATTAATTCGACTTTTAAAAGGTGACAAAATTTCAACCTGCAATATAGATAATGATCACCTTCTCTTATTCATTAATGAGGTTGATTCATCACCATTATCAATGCAAAAACAAAACTACTAAAAATGATTCTAATGTATTATAAATTGGATGCATCTATGTTTAGGGCCATGAATATTTTCCTTTACATATTATTAATACTTATTATTAGTGAATCAAGATTAGGTTTACTTTTTACTCCACAACCAAATAGTGATTTCTAGTTACATATTATCATTTTAGCTTACATACTCCACAATGAAATAGTGAGTTCTAATTACATAGTATCATTTCCACTTACATAGAAATTACAAATTGGATGCATCTAAGTTTAGGGCAATGAATATTGTCCTTTACATATTATTAACACTTATTCTTAACGAATCAAAATTAGTTTTACTTTTTACTCCACAACCAAATAGTGATTTCTAGTTACATAATATCATTTTAGCTTACATACTCCACAACGAGATAGTGATTTCTAATTACATACTATCATTTCCACTTACATAAAAATTACAAGAAAACTAGTTTCTTTGTGATTATTGTGGAGGCTACTTCTAATGGAGTTATTTTCTTTCCGTTCACATCCGGCCACACTTCTTTTTTATATAATTAACATTTAACAATTTGCAGAGAAAGAATGATTACTAGTAGCACAAACATGTAAATTAGATTTTACATCTTAAAACATATAATTACCCATTTCAAATTTATTTTCTTAGTATAAATTATAATAAAATAATAATATTCAGGGATAATATATAGAATCATAAGGACATTTAACTAAATAAATTTCACTTTACTCTAGATACATTAAATATATTCAATGAATATTTCTCTTAAAATGTAATTTTTTTATGATTTAAAATAAATCTAAATTAATTCCAACCTAACTGACTCATATGAATTAAAATTTAAAACTTATATATATGTAAAATTTCAATTTTTATATTACTTAGATATTTATTTTGGAATGGTAAAACCATTGTTATATGAATGCCATATCCATATTATTTTTATTTATGTATAAATTTGACATATTTCTATTAACTTTTCTACTACTATTTATATTAGGCATGTTTATTGTACTTATCTCTTATGTGTGATTTTGATTTTGGTTTTTATTTTTATCAATATTATTGTTATTTATTACAAGTAGATATTTTCTCGAATCAAATACAACATTATGTAAGTGTTGCTTTTTGACAACATCTTTATTATAGGTACATTTTTCGAGCAAATAATGAAAGAACCAAATCTTTAGAAACATATTTTTTTCTACCATTTAAAATAGATCTAGATTAATTAAATCATCTTTATATTTATATTTTAACAATATTTCTACTTAAATATATATCTAAATATAAGTATTTATGTGTAAGTATGATATCTCTCGGTCTTAACTCTTTTATTAAAGCAATTTTAAAGTAGTGTATATCTTATATCATGGAATCTTTTTAGTAGTATTTAACTTGAATGTAATTAATTTTTATATATATATATATAGCAATAACACACACATTGCTTAGTAATCAGTCCCATTTTGTCTCCTTCATCTTTTCCCTTAACGAAAATTACTTTTTCCCATGTTTTCATATTATTCCGATGAAAATAGTGGTTTAAATTTCAAACTTTTAACTGAGATATTGCAAGTTTTAGAAAATGTAAATACCTTTTACTTATAAATTATTAATCTCCAAATATTATTATATTATTTACATTATATTTATCGTCATTCTATTTGTGTATGTAATGTAAGTGCCTTTATTCTCGAGCTTTCATAAATAAAAAATTGCACATTCATATATTTTAAGTATATAACAATGTTATAGTGGATACTTTACATGCATCCTAACAATAAAAAGAAAATGTATTTGTTTTTTTCTTATATTATAATTGTTGATTCATTTTATCAAATAATTTGAATTAATATTTCATAGGCACACTATCATTAATAAAAGAATGTTTACGATATAAATATAGACTTTTTTCAAGATACAAAAACTATTTTGATG
>APFE030587275.1:11906-130534 GCA_000404065.3 Pinus taeda | reverse complement strand
TATATTGTGGACATCCTTGGCAGATTCCACATGGAGGATTGTAAACCCATGTCGACACTGATGATTACCAACTGGAAGAAGCTTCATGCTTCGGATTCCGAGTTGGTGGATCCCACATTGTACAAGCAGCTGATTGGTTCCTTGATGTATCTGGTCAACACTAGACCAGATATTTGTTTTGCAGTCAACACGATGAGTCAATTTATGTGTGAGCCGAGGAAGGTTCACTGGGTGGCTGCAAAACACATTATGCGGTACTTGCAGGGGACAGTGGATTATGGTCTGGACTACAGGCAGGGGGATGGAGTGAGACTGGCAGGTTATACTGATTCTGATTGGGCAGGTTGTGCTTCTGATAGGAAGAGCACTTCAGGGTGCTGTTTTGGGTTGGGTTCGGCAGTAGTGTCATGGTTCAGCCGGAAGCAGCAGTCAGTAACATTGAGTTCAGCGGAAGCAGAGTATATGGCAGCCAATCTAGCTAGTTGTGAGGCCATCTGGCTTCGCAAGATGTTGTTTGGCTTATTTGGTCAGCTGTTGAGACCTTCAATGATTTACTGTGATAATCAGAGTTGCATTAGACTCACGGAGAATCTAGTATTTCATGACAGGTCAAAGCATATCGGGATCAAATATCATTTCATCAGAGAATGTGTTCAGAAGGGCGCTGTGAAGCTTGAGTATATTCCCACTGATGAGCAGGTTGCAGATATTCTTACCAAAGCCTTACCACGGGGCAAGCATGACTACTTCAGAGACAAGATGGGTGTGGTGAGGAACACCTTCCTCGGTAAGAGGGAGTGTTGAATTTGGTATCGGAGGACAGGTGGTTCCCTAAGGCTTTGATCTTTGGCCTAGGGAAAAGTGTCCAAAAGAATTTAATTTTTCTCCTAAAGTGACTTTATAATTTTTATAAAGTCAAATCTAATTTAAAAGTGACTTTAAGTGATAAAGTTACTAAAGTCTAATTTTAAAGTGACTTTAATAAAGTCAATTTAAAATTAGAAAGGAAAAGTGACTTTGGAAATAAATGACTAAGTGGGTCTTTATTAAAGTGGGGTGAATTAAAAAATAGAAAGTGAGATTTAAATGAGCATTTAATCTCAGCCCTAGATTTCAATCTATTTCAGCCATTGGATTTAGGGATCACCCAAAAGTCACTTAGGGTTAGATTAAAGGAGGAAAAGGTCATTCATTCTTTTATGAGTAGATTGGGAGAAGGAGAGCAAGAGAGCAAGGGAGATTTCTAGACAAGGAGGAGAAGGAGGCAACAGCTTGGCACACATTCCAAGGCAACATTCTAGCAAGTCTGTACAGCTGAGTTAGCATACAGTGAAGGGCAGATTTTTTGGGCACGATTTTCAAGGAGGCCGTACAGCAGTTTGCACAGAAATCAAGGAGCAGCGATCTGAGTTTGCTGGCACGATTTTCAAGGAGGTCGTACAGCAGTTTTCGACACAGAAATAGAGGAAATCGTACAACAGAATTTCTAGCAGCTTGCACGATTTTCTAGGCAGGCCGTACAGCAGAATTTAAGGCTGAAAATTGGCGCAGAAATCGAGGAGGACATACAACATTTATTGTTGTTCAGATTTTGCTGTTTGCAAGTTTTTCCAATTGGCTGTGAGGCACGGAAAACGAGATAAGTTGTAAAAGTTTACTTGCTGATTTTTTGCTGAATATTTCTCACTGTAAAAAGCATTTTTCAGAAATAAGGAGCTCTCGAACTGGTTTTCCCCAAGAGTTGTAGGGGGTTTTTCCAGGGTCACTTTGACCAAAAATCACTGTGTTTAAATGTGTTAAATGGTTGTTTGTATGTGCTGATTTTTATATTTCTGCATTTTCCAGCATTCTGCAAAATTTCCAGAATTTGTGTTTTCAACAAAATTTATTTTTCAGTTGTTAAATGTATGGATATGGGAAAGGGCATTTAACTATTTTGGAGAAATAAGGTGAAACTGAAAACCGGGGTGGAAAATGAGAAATTTTTACATATGTTAGACATTGACAACTAGAATATTGAATGCAACAGTAACATGACACAAGATGCTGGACTTAGATGACCTTGACACTGATATGACTATAATACATTGACTATCTTAGAATTTTCCTTTTTGATGACAATAATGAGATTTCTTATATAGTGAGAAGGTAAGTGATATATTGACAATAATATAATACCTTGACCATGACTTTGTTGATAAATCAATGCTAGTAGAATTAGGAATAGATTTCTCTTCCTTGATAATTACTTGTGAATTATGTTAGCTTCTTTTATATCTTTATTCTATTATCTTTCATCAAGCAATTACCAAATTATGTGTGTATGAAGATCAGAAGAACAAGAGAAACAAGATGTAGGCAATCTGGTAGGGCAAGACCTCTATTTAGGTGAAAACCCAGTCAAACTTCTTCCTTCACTAGTTAAGACTAGAGAATCCAAGACTCTTCAACCTAGACACAGACCTCCTCCAACCACCATGTCAACCTTTTCTTCCAACAACTTTGATCTAGATATTGGACCTTGCAACAAAAAGAGCACTTCAACCCAGCAAATCCAGAATTTCGACCTCCTAGCAATAGAATCTTTGACCCAACACTTTCAAAATTTCGACCCTCCCAACAGTGGAACTTCGATCTAGCAAATAGCACAGTAACTTCGCATAAGAGAGAGAGAGCCGCCAAAAATTCGACTTGTACTTCTTCTTTCGTCTTCTCGAACTTCACACTTCCTTGGTGTGTATCTAACTTGTTGAGATGATGTCCAAATAGATCGAATTGCTCTTGTATATATAGCATCACATTGTCCTCTTGTAGGCCGACTTCATCAGGTTAGGGCCGACTTGGTGTGGAGGTGACAAAATACATTTTTGACTCGATAATAATTCTTTTTACATGATACAAAAGCCCAAGAAGGGTCTCATTAAATGGACAATGACTCTAATGACTTAGTATAAAAAGTCCATAATGGGGACTCTGACTTATAAAATGATGACCCAAGCATGAAACCCATGCTTTAATAAGTCATTGCAATAATAATAAAAATTTCTTTTTCATTCTTTGACTCAAATATAAATATGAAGATCGAACCTAGTTACATTCTTCAACACCTCCTCTTAACTAGGGAGGTATTCATAATTTACACATGTATATACAAGTACAAGGAAGATCTCAAAGCACAAGAACTACGAAGAACTTCGGCACACAAGGTGCCACAAACTAGATTCCTGACCAGGGTAATCTATCCGGGTGGGACTAAGATGGACTAAAGCTTTTAGCCTCTCTAGGTACCATTAGACTTGCTAACCATCAACCCAAGGATCTAGGTGCTTAATACAAGGTCAAAGCTCTATGACTAATGCCACCCTCCCTACTTTGGGATGTAGACATCAACACATATGCCATCCAGATATCCTCCCAGGAATTTTGTATCACAGAAGATGCCTCCTCAAGTCTCTTCCAAACACCTTTTGTTAACGAAATCAGTAATATCAACCAAATCAAGAATGCTTCTCAAATATTCAAACTTCTTATTAGGAAGAGACTTTGTTAACACATCAACTACCTGTTCATCGGTTGGAACGTATTGTAGCTTCACAATCCCATCTTGTACCAAACTTCTAATATAATGGTATTCATTATTGATATGCTTTGTCCTATCATGGAACAAAGGATCATCAAACATCTTGATGCTGCTTTGATTTTCACAATTTATCATAGTAGGACTTAGAGGTTTCTCAAACAAATTTGGCAGAAGCTTCCTTAACCATACAACCTCCTTTCCTACTTCACATGCAACCACATACTTAGCTTCAACACTACTTAAAGCAACAAGATCTTTTTTTCTCTTCATCCATGAAATCATCGCAGATCCCAAACTAAAACATCCACCAATAGTGCTTCTTCCATCGGCCTCACTGCCACCCCAATCAGAATTTGCAATACCTGTCATTTTGATGTCCTTGCTATCATACTTTAAGTAGTGATGAATAGTACCTCGTAGATATCTCAATATATGCTTGGTAGCTATCCAATGATCATGACGAGGCTCCAACTGAAATTGACTAAGAATGTTCAGAGCTAAACATATATCCGGTCTAGTGTTTACCAGATACATCAGAGAACCCACCAACTTTCAATAGGAGGTAGGATCTACGAGACTTGAGTCAGAGCATCTCAACTTTTTGAGATTGGTGATCATGGGAGTAGTCATGGGCTTGGAATCCATCATACCGAATTTCTGCAATAACTTAATTATATACTTTCATTGCCCCAAATAAATCTCTCCAGGTTTCTGTCATACTTCCAATCCTAGGTAATAATGCATTAGACCCAATCCTTCATCCCAAATTCCGCTGCCAACATCTTCTTGCATTCTTGTATCATTCGCTTTACACCTGTAATAAATAAATTATCCACATATAGTAGAATAATGACTGGCTCATTATCCACAACCTTGATATAGAGATTTGGATTAGCAGAACTTCTGACGAACCCGATTCTTAGAAGGTATGCATCCATTCTTGCATACCATGCCCTAGGAACTTGCTTCAAACCATATAGGGCCTTTTTGAGTCTACAAACATGAGTGTCTTTGCCATTTATTTCAAAGGATTCAGGTTGTTCAATGTATACTTCTTCATCGATGGTCCCATTCCGAAACGCTGTTTTTACATCCATTTGATTGATATTCCATCCCATTGTTGCAACCAATGAAACCAAAGATCTTATAGTAGTATATCTTATGGTAGGTGCAAAGGATTCTTCATAGTCTATGCCTTCTTTTTGAGAGAAACCCCTTGCAACGAATCTAGCCTTGTACTTGTCTATGCTTCCATCAACAACGTGCTTGATCTTGTAGATCCATTTAGAGGTGACAATCGATTTGTGACTAGGTCTAGGTGCGATTTCCCAAACCCCATTCTTCATGATGGATTAGTATTCTTCCTGCATAGCCTTCTGCCATACTTCTTGATGAGCAACTTCCTCAAATGTAGTTGGTTCAACTTCTATTAGTTTTGACATGTATGTAGCATATCCAAAATATCTTTTTTGTCTTTTGCTTGTGTCGGGTATGATCACAAGTTTAATAGGCTCACTTGGTCCTTCTTCTTCTTCTTGATTTGAAGTAGGATTGTTGTGGTGCTCTTCTTCTTCGAATAGTGGTATCTCTTCGTCATCAGAATCAATAGGAATATCTTTGGATCTTTTGTAGGTATGATTTTCATCAATTATAACTTCCCTGTTTACTTCAATATGTCTCCCTTCCTTGATGTAGATTCTATATGCCTTTGAAGAAAGATTGTAGCCAACAAAAATCCCTTTAATGCTTGTAGAATCTAGTTTCTTTTGTTTGTCCTTTGGAACATGTATATATGCGGGACATCCAAATATTTGGAGATGGTCCACACATGGCTATGAATGCTTCTTTGGGTGTCATATTATCAAGGATTCTATGAGGACTTCTATTTTGTATATATACAATGGTGATTGTAGCTTCTCCCCATAGAAATTTAGGAATGTCTTGATAAAAATCATTGTTTCTATACATTCTTCAAGTGTTCTATTCTTCCTTTCTGCAACTCCATTTTGTTTGGGATTGTAGGGAACAATGAGCTCCTCTTAATTCCTGCTTCTTTGCAATATGCAATTATTTCTTTTGAAGTGTATTCTCCACCATTATGGGATCTCAAAGTCTTTAGTCTTCTTTTGGTTAAGGTCTCTACTTCAGACCTAAATTCCTTGAACTTTTCAAATACTTTGTCCTTTGTTTTGAGAAGATAGAGCCATGTCTTTTTAGAGTGACCATCAATGAAGGTTACATAATAGAGATGGTTGAGTGGCATCCCAATATCTATCTAGTCGACCTAATTTGCATATTGTACTCTGAAAAGCAAGAATAACATTAGTGCCCAATAGAAAACATGGAAAATTAAATTCTCAAGATTTTGAAAATTGGATATAGAATACTTTCACTTGTAAATGTTTGTAGTCAATGCCACATTCCTCAATTGAAAGGGAATGTTCCGTTGGGGTCATGAAATGTTCTGATTTCCATAAGGTTTTCTTGACTATAGACCTTGGTGCCCAAGGGGCAAGATTATCTACTAACTAAGCCCTAGAAGGAATATGGTAGCTTCATCTTTATTGATGCTCAACCTTATTTGACTCATTTAGAGCTTTGTTTACTTTTTGCAATTGACAACTTTATTATAGTCTTTATGTTTTCAAACATCCAAAACGGTGAAGCTTCTAATTTGAAACATAAGAGTATTAGAATAATACTATTTTAGTTTAATGCTCATTCTCTTAGCTGTTGCTAATTTTATTCTTTTAGCAGTTTCTTAGATGAAACTGATTCTTTACATAGAAACTTGATGTTTCTATCTTTGTAAATATCTCTGTATTATTATTGAGTATTGTTGCTCAATTAATTCAGTGAACTCATTTGGAAATCCATATGCGTGTTTCGCACTGTTTTATGGTATCAGAGCCAGAAAAAGAGATTTCTTGAAAAGTTATTCTCTCTGCATCCTAATCTCTTGAGTTATTTCTGTCATTCCTTTCTAAGGTCGAGCCCTCTGTAAGCCAGATAGCCTTCACTGAGTCTTAGCTTCGGCTCTGCTCACTGTGATAAAAGCTTACAGTCGTCTATCTCGATACAGAAGTGGATTCTCCGAAATAACTTTTCAGCTGGTTTAAATTTTTTTCATGGATTCAATCTATGTAGCGCTGGGAATTTTTTTTATTGCCCGATCTCATAGCACGCACTTGGTAAATTGACGGCGGCACTGACCGGCTCCAATTCCTGTATATGGAATACGCAATTCCTGTATTTTTTTTTGCGTGCATCGGGTGGCAATGGGTGGCCACGGGTGGCACGGGCAACAACTGACACGAGACGCTTCGCTGTGCGTAGCGTTCCGGACAGACTAGCACTCGATTTAGAGACTCGAGCAAACTCCGTTAACTGTTTTGGTTCATTATCCTCTGTCGGTACTGTTGGAACCCTTCGACCCCTCATCAACTTCTTTACAGCAGAGGTCACGGGTTCGAGTTTGGACGCGAACGGCTCATGATCGAAGACTAGCCATCCCAGGCCTGCAACACCGAGTGTGGAGACGAAAGCAGTGGTGATTCGTCGTATCATTCGGGTACATGCATACAGAAATCTTTCGGTTAAATTTTCTTGTTTCAGTGGTCGACTACTGAGGGTTCCAGATTCAGATTCAGCTCTGCGCACTCGCACTTTGTTGCTCGGACAGTGTTTTGCTGGATTACGTGCCCGTGTTTGTTAGCGTGCCCGTGTGCGACTATTCCAATTTTATTATCACGTATCAGGTATATCTATTACATCGTAACAGGTATATTACATCACGCGTGTGCTAGTTTATGGTTTGTCGTAACCGGTATATGTATCAGGTTTATCGCATCTGGTATATTTGTATCAAGTATATCGTATATGGTATACTTGTAACAGGTTTATAGTATCACATTTGTATTGTTCAGCATTCCGCCAAAATTTATGCCACAGTCAGCACTCGGCCCCACAAATTTGTGGCTCTGTCAGCTGTTTTAGCTGTCAAAATTCACCTGAAATTTCAAAATCTATGCTGGAAATGCTTGTTGAACTCTCTCGGTTTATGGGTACTGCTGAAAGTCAGTTATTTTGGTAAAAGATCGTGCTATACATCATTTCTTGAAGCACCAATCAGTTTAAAAATTTGTGCCGAATTTTTTTTCTTTTTCGTATTTCCTGTGTCTTGGAAAACGTGCAGATGGCTTCGCTCACCAATCTGATGCTGGAAGGCAGTCAGCGCTTTAATGGCACAAATTACAACATCTGGAAACAGAGAATGTTGACCATTTTTGAATATAGGCGTCTTGATCAGCGCGTTCTCAACAAAGAGCTTTGTCCTGGTACAACTGGCACCGATCAAGATAAGTTTGATGATCGAAATCGAGACGCTGTTATGCTCCTCAAGCTCTCTGTGACTGATGATCAGTTACCGCAGATTCCTTCTGGCAAGACAACTGCTGAAATCTGGCAACAGTTGAAGGAATTACACGAGACATCCGACAAGAGCAGAGCCTTCTTTCTCAAAAATCAGTTGTTCTCCATCATGATGGATGAACATATGTCTTTACAGGAACATCTCAACAAGATTAAAGACATTCGAGATCAGCTCGAAGCCATTGGTCGCACCATGAAGGAAGAAGATATAGTAGTCATCACTCTGAAAAGTCTACCACAATCTTATGAGCACTTCATAGAAACACTCAACATTACCGCCACTAGTGTTGATCTGAAGTTTCCAGAATTATGCACCAAACTCATGCAGTAGGATCGTTGGAAACAACAGTTTGGTAGTGGTGCAGCATCAGCCTCCTCAGAAAATGCTTTTGCTGCCAAATATCAGTCCTCTCAGTGCTTTCAGCAGAAAGGTTCTTCTCAGTCTTTTGATCTTGCTAGGAAGAAAAATGTGCAGTGTAATCACTGTCACAAGTTTGGCCACATGAAGAAAGATTGCCGACAGAGAATTGCTTCTGAACAAAAGAAACAGGGAGGGCTTCATCAGACAGCGAATGTTGCAGAACATTCCGAGCAGACAGACTCTGCCTTTTACGCCTTTATGGCTAAAAGGTCTTCAGATCATATTCCATCATCTGCCTGGTACATTGACTCTGGTGCATCACGCCATTTCTCTCACAGGCGTGACTGGTTTATTGACTTCTCACCTTTCAGTGATTCTGTGGTATTTGGCGGAGGTAATACACAGTAGATGGCAGAGGTACAGTTCAAATCCAGTCTGGTGGGCGCACACTCATCTTCTTGAATGTGTACTATGTTCCTGGGATGGAAATTAATCTGTTGTCTGTCAGTCAGATTATGAGGAACTCTCCTCAACTTGATGTAGTATTCAGTGCACACAAATGCTCTATTATCGACAGGTAGACTAGTCTTACAGTTGTTGTTGGCCTAGAAGATCATGGTTTATACAGGCTTCTTGACACTGGTGATTTTCCAGAAGTGGCTCTAGCAGCTCGTGTTTCTCCCATCAGCACTCTATGGCATCAGCGATATGGGCACCTAAATATGCAGTATCTTTCTCAGCTTTCTCGGGACGAACTTGTGTCAGGGTTACCTGACATTCAGACTCAGCAGTTGGGTGTATGTGGCGCTTGTCAAGCTGGCAAACAACATCGGTCTTCATTCACGGATGGAGAAACTTGGCGCGCATCTAAGGTACTCCAGTTAATTCATGTTGATATTTGTGGTCCTATGAATACATCTTCTATCACTTCTTGCAAATATTTTTTGCTTATTGTAGATGATTTCAGTAGAAAGATGTGGGTATATTTTCTCAAATATAAATCTGATGCATTTAGTATCTTTCAGAAATTTAAAACCTTAGTTGAAAAAGAGTCTGGCTGTAATATCATGACTCTTAGGACAGATAACGGGGGGGAATTTTGTTCTTCTGTTTTTTCCAACTTCTGTGATACTCATGGCATAAAACACCAGTTCACTACACCTTACACTCCTCAGCAGAACAGTGTTGTTGAACGCCGCAACCGCACAGTTGTTGAAATGGCTCGCTCCATGTTACAACACAAGAATGTTCAAAACAAATTCTGGGCTGAAGCAGTCTTTACTGCTGTTTATCTTCTTAACCGATCACCCACTCAGGCTATTAAAGGGAAGACTCCCGAAGAGGTTTGGTCTGGCCGTAAGCCGAAGATCAGTCACCTCAAAGTTTTTGGCTCAATTGCATATGTTTGGATTCCAGCTGCTAAGCACTCTAAGTTGGACTCCAAAATCCAGAAACTCATGATGATAGGGTACAGTGATCATCACAAGGCTTACAGACTAATAGATATAGCCACTGGTCGTCTTAGCTTCAGTCGGGATGTGGTATTTGATGAAGACAAAGGATTCTTTCAGTCTTCTTCTTCTGAGTAGTGTTCTGAGGATCAGCCTCACAGTGTTCTTCTTCCAGTAAGTCCACCTGAAGGGAGGGATGATGCAGCATCAGTGTTTGATAATACACTGCCTGAACTTCCTCCGGAAAATAACCCTTCTCTTGTTGCCCCTATTGTTTCTGAACCTTCTCCATCTCCTCCTGATATTCGTTCCTCTACTTCTCGGCCAAAATGGTGGGCTAAAACCATTGGTGATCTCAGGGATGATGAACTACTTGAAGGACGAACTTCTAGACATAAGAGCAAACAGCAGTCTATAGTAAACTTTGCTCTTATGGCTAATCTACACAGTATCTTTGAGCCTCAAACTTACTCAGAGGCTAAGGGTATATCTGAGTGGGAACAGGCTATGGACGCTGAATTCCAAAGTCTTCAGAAAAATCACACATGGACCCTTTCTGATCTTCCTAAAGGGAAAAAGCCCATTAGTTGCAAATGGGTATATAAAGTGAAATACAAAGTCGATGGAACTCTAGACAAGTATAAAGCTCGACTTGTGGCTCGAGGATTCTCACAGAAGGAAGGCATTGACTATGAGGAGACTTTTGCTCCTACAGCCAAAATGAGTACCATACGACTTGTCCTTGTCCTAGCAGCTCAGTTCATTTGGAAAGTTCATTAGATGGATGTAAAAAGTGCTTTCCTAAATGGTGACTTACAGGAAGAAGTCTACATGACACAACCTCCAAGATTTAAGATTGTCGGTCAAGAACAGAAAGTGTTTAGATTAGCTAAAGCTCTCTATGGATTGAAACAAGCTCCTCGGGCTTGGTACATGAAAATTGATCAGTACCTGACAGATCATGGTTTTCAGCGGAGCCCATTTGATGCAAATCTGTATATCAAGCATACTGGTGATGATATCTTGTTTGTGGTTGTCTATGTAGATGACCTTATCATTACTAGCAGCTCTGCACATTTGATCCATGGGATCAAACAAGACTTATGCAAAACTTTTGATATGACAGACTTGGGACCTCTTCACTACTGTCTGGGGATTGAAGTTTGGCAGACTGAGAATCACATCTTTCTCTCTCAGTCCAAGTATGCTAAGAATCTTGTGGACAGGTTCAGAATGCAGGATTGCAAACCAGCCTCAACTCCTATGGAACCAGGACTCAAACTTTCAGCGCAGTCATCTTCTCCTCCTGTGAATGAAACTTTATTCAGGCAATTAGTAGGCAGTCTTATCTATCTTACTGCCACCAGACCAGACATCAGTTTTTCAGTGAGCTACATTTCCCGCTTCGTGTCCGCTCCTAAAGCTGATCATTGGATAGCAACAAAGCGTGTGCTAAGATATGTGTGTGGCACTTCTGATTATGGACTTCTATACACTCGCAGTTCCGATCCTATACTCAGTGGTTACACAGATTCTGACTGGGCAGGTTCGGTTGATGATCGTAAATCAACAACTGGGTATGTGTTTAATCTAGGATCTGGTGCTGTCACCTGGACTAGTAAGAAGCAGCAAGTCGTGGCTCTCTCCTCCACCGAAGCAGAATATCGAGGAGCAGTTAAGGCATCATGTGAGGTAGTTTGGCTTCGACGTATGCTTGCAGACATGCATGCTTCCCAGACAGGTCCTACTTCCTTGTTTTGTGATAATCAGGGAGTGCTCAAACTTGCCAAAAATCCCGTCTTTCATGAACGAACAAAACATGTGGAAACTCATTGCCACTACATTCGCCAGCTTGTTGAAGATGGATCCGTTCAGCTGAAATATGTTCCCACAACAGAGCAGCCCGCAGACATATTCACCAAGCCTCTTGGTCCTACTAAATTTGAACAATTCAGGGGGGCTATTGGTGTTGTAAATAGATTGAGCATTAAGGTAGGGTATTAGAATTATTCTAATATTAGATTAATGCTCATTCTTCTTATTATTGCTATTTTCCTTTCTTTAGCAGTTTCTTAGATGAAACTGAAATCTCACATAGAAACTTGATGTTTCTATCTTTGTAAAATATCTCTGTATTATTATTGAGTATTTAGCTCAATCAATTCATTCAATTCATTTGGAAATCCATATGCGTGTTTCGCACTGTTTTAATTTCAATTCAGTTTTGTTGTAGGATTGAAATGCATATATTGGTTGCTTTATTTGATTGTGTCCTTCATTAAATCCATTGGAGTATACACAGTTCGGTTGAAACTTGAAATGTGTGCAGGGCCAATCTTTTCTAACGCTGATGTATTTGAAATATTTTTTATTATTCTCACCCATGTCTGCTGTTATGGAACTCATCTAACAATTCATGTAATGAACCTTTTGTAGGCTTCTAGAGCAAAGTGATCCTGATATTCAGCTTAAAGTTTTGGAATGTTTGTTGAATTGGAAGGATGGTTTTTTGCTTTCATATGAGGAACATCTGAAGAATTTAATTTCTCTGAAGACTGCACGTGAAGAAGTGACGACATGGAGTCTCTCTAAAGAGAGTCAACAGATTGAAGAGGGTCACAGGGATGAATTGATCCCTATAATTATACGGATACTCATATCAAAGGTCAAGAAGATTAAGGGTGGCTCTTCAAGAAAGGTAGTCCCAACTTTTCATTTTTTATGCCCTGATCAAGACTTGTTTTTGAATTCCACTGTTTGCATAATATTGGCTCCTTAAAATAATATGACACTTACTTCTGACTGCTTGCTTATATGATCATATTTTTTAATTTACTTGGAATTTTTATTGTACTATTGTTAATTTTTGGTATGTTCTATGCTAGAGCAATTTATTTAAATTTTCACAGTTAGCAATCACATCGGCATTACGATAAACTGCAGATAGAACATAAATATAAAATGCAGAAGACAAGCCAAGACAAAAGGACACAAGATATGGCGCGAGCCAGGGACAAACCCCACAATGTGTGGGGAAACCCTTTGATCAAATCTTCTTTTATCTTCAAAGTTCAGCAGAGAGAGAGAGAGAGTACATTTACAATAGAAGTCAACACTTTGACTTATCAAGATCTAAGCATAGATCATCTCCTATAACGATGAGATCAGTTGAAGACATTTTGCTTCAACTGATTCTCAAGGTGACTCCTTCACCTATCATCGTTCTGCATCTTGTCCATTTGCTGCACCTTACTGTGTAGCACCATCATGTTGCATCTAGCATCATCATGCTGCTCATGATCACTGTACTGCCCATGCATCATGTTGTCCATGATCTCATCCATCATCATGCTGCCCATACCCATGTGCATCATCATCATCATGCTGTTCTAACAGATGGCATTTTATCACTGTTGTTCATTGTGATAGGGCTGCTACAGGTATGCCATTCTGTCACTGTTGTTTATCATGCTGCCCATTATCACATACAGCATGCTGCCCATGCATTGTGTTGTTCATTACTGCTACAGGCATGCCACCAATGTATCACTGCTGTACTACTGCATCACTGCTGTACTACTGCATCACTGATATTTCCAGTACAACTACCATCATTAATAACATTATTGCTGCACCATGACTGTCCCTTGTACCATGTTGCTCCAAGTATCATTGCCCAACTTGGCTCCCACAGGCTGCTACACAAACTGATCCAAAGCTGGTCAACTCCTTTGACCAAATACATATCAAAACACTGTTGTTTGAGACTCCTGCACTGCTGCAATTTCTGGGACTGGTTAGGGCACACAACACAGTCCTCAACAGTCTCAAATCTGACCCAGAATTGTCCTCATGAAGTGCGGCTGCCCTTCAATGGGAGGTTGCCCCTCCACGCTGCTCTTTTAGGGCAGATTTAAGCCCTTAAACACAGACTTATCCTCCTAAAAACAACAACATCCTACAGGTGTATAGACAGACCTGTGGCAGCCTCTTATGAGGACTGTCCACCCACCAAACAGCCTCTAAACTAACTCGCTGTCCCTACCTTGGCTGTGGCCTACAAGAACAGGGCTTCGTACCTCCCACCAACAGTTATGTCCTCAAAAACGGACCCCTGAACAGACCTTGACCCACGCTGTTTCAAATCCTCTTTTACTGCGGCTAGGGCATCAGCTACTGCGGCTAGGGCATCAGCAAATGTATATTTTAGGTGTCCCTCCTTCTCCAAAAACCCAAGACGTGGAGAGGAGGAGAACACATGAAGAGGATGTGTCAAAATGACTTCAAATCCTCTTCTATTTATACTAATACGAAGATGATGAATAGACACGTCTATTGGGCTTCTTAGCCTACTCAAGTTGCTGGTCGGCTTGATAATAATTATATAAACAAAATAAATTCATATCTCCATAAATACTTATCAGAATCGGATGATCTTTAGATCAATCCTACACCTCTCGACGAGAGGGATCCAATAAAAATATCAGCTGCCATAAATAAGCTGATCCAGATGGAGTTTGGCCCTAGTTGCCAATTTAACAAATATGGACCCCAAAGATGTTTTAGAAATATTGTAATAATGTTTGGAGTCCACCAAAACCCTAAAACCAATTGCAAAACCCCAAAAAAACCGTTTAAGAGTTTGTTGTTGCGTCCGGTTCGGTTAAGCCAGTGACCCGGCCGTTTTTTAGCGGACCCGGCCGGGTCGGCCGAGTCAGCAATGACCCGGCCGAGTCATTGAGTGACTCGGCCGGGTCATTGCTGACTCGGCCGACCGTTCCGTTTCATTGGCCGAGTCAGTTCCCAAGCCATCGACCCGGAATGACTCGGCCGGGTTGGTTGTGACTCGGCCGGGTTGTAAAACATTGATCCCAACCTCATCCTCCTTGTCAGTATCATAAATGGGAGCACAATTGAATTGAGGACCAATAATTTCCCATTTCTCTTTTTAAATATGAAAATAATCTCCAAATTCAAGATTTCTCTATATTGAATAGTGGTCACCTATTCCATGATGGTATTTATAGGAGGTATTATGCTTATTCAATTATATGTCTGTCTATAGAAGGTACATGACCTAATAACACAGAATTCAAATGGAGAGGTATGGATTGTATAGTTTTGATGTGCCAAATAGAAATATTCATAGCTTTAACTCAAGAAATACAAGATTTTTCTTTAACAAGGACAATTCACAGGGTGTGTACATGACAGCCAATTCCTTTCTCCTCCAATCCAAACATGTTTATTTTAGACTGTACAGTACAATGTTCAGATTGTGTTCTAATATCTTTCATTCCTAAAAAAATTTGGGTCTTGAAATTTACAGATTAGTTTTAATGTGGAACAGAAATGCAAACTGGATTTCTTTTTTTTTTTTAACTACTCGTATTTGGGCACACTGATGTTTCAAGAGCTCTATGTTAAGAATTTTTGGCAATAAGGATGTTAGTTCTTCAGTGACAGGTCAGGCTTTTACTTGAACATAAAGTGCTTTGTTTACCTTGAACCCTGAGTCTCCCAGGTGACTATAAGAAACTATAATAAAGCTTACAAGCCAAATTGCTTAGTCTGAAAGTGATCCTAGTGCTTTAGAATTAGCTATGAAATCTGAGTAAAAGAGCATCCCGAGGATCCTATAAAAATTCTTCTTGTTTTACAATATAGACAGTACACATTAGAGAATAAACAAGGGTAAATTTCTGAAGTGTGAAGATACAGGAGTGTGCAGAGTTCAGGAATCCCTTGTTGTATAACTTAATGATTCTGGGACTAATTCAAAATGGTTGGTAATTTCCTTTCTTTTATTCTAGGAAATGATCGATTAGGATTGCTTGCCCCACACCTATATCAAAGGAGGCCTTCCACTCTTTAAGTACATATTGCATTAGTTGATCCTATACTTCTTGTAATAGACTTGAATATAAGTTAGCCAAGATTATGACAACATTTTTTTTTTTTTTTTAAAAGTGTATTTATTTCAAGTTGCTCTCGTTTATAGATTTACTATAGGTTTACCGTAAGCATTGCCAATGAACTATGAACAATAGGATATTAGAAGAGAACTCTTGTAAGAAAACCCTTTGAAACAGAACTCGCATAAATGATACATTTCCTTTGCAACAAATTTTATTTTCAAAACTTGTAAGTGGTTTCACATTCATTAATGAAGTTCTTAAAGGGCAACGAAAGCTAAAAATGATATGTATATTTGAGAAAAACTTGTTAAGAGCCACAAATTCTGTAAAGCTCATGAAACCATTTTTGTCTTATCATCTGTTGGGCAATCGAATCTGAGAAGTGGAGATTTCCAGTAACTAGAGCTTTCTTCAAATCAAAAGCATTGATTTGGCTCGTTCCTTGGACATCTACACTTTCAAACCACGCTCTCAATCTCTCTTCATTGGCCATCACCACTAATATTTTAATATTGGAGTAAGGAAGGAGATTGTCACAGTAACTTGAACAACTAAAGCTTGTTCCATGTTTAAAATGTAAGGTTTTCCACAATTTTTACACATTGATTTACTTTGATTATAATTTCCTCGATAATCACATACAACATTACAATCAGCCTTGGATGCAAAGTAGGATGCCCGACACCTCTATTAACTTTTCCCATTAACCCAAACATGAGACTTTTCTATACTCTTCCCGAATTCTAGAGCTATAGTTTTGTCACCTTCTAGGACATCAAAACTGTCTACAGATTGACAAAGAGACAAACCCATGACATAAAAAGGATGCTAGGTGGTAAAATCGATATAAATTAGGGCAATCTTGGAATGCAATCGAGAACATTGTTAAAGTTATTTCTACAATGACCTGGATTCCTCTTCCGCCGAATTGACGCAAAGATTGCGCGAATGGAGTCAAATAGATATGGTTGTGACTGCAAATAAATCAATTCTGATGTTGAAAAGTACTCTTAAAGTCACTATACTTTATTATCTTGAAGGTTAATTCTTTGACGCAAATGGATTGGTTATAAAATTATTTGCACATTTTTTTTTAAACTTAGAATTTGACAAGAGCGGAACAATATTTCATAGATATTTAATTTATACTTTTTAATGTATAAAATATTTATATTTTTTAAATTAAAATTGAATTCCATTTAATACACGTCTCACCCTTACCAAGACTCATGGAAATAATCGTTTCCACCCTTGTCACTCGGACCACCCTTGCCCAGACATATGGAAATAATCGTTTCCACACTTGTCACTCAGATCATTTCTAACCTGACCCTTCCTTCCCTTCTAACGTAAAAGCTCGATCTAAAATGCTGTTGAAACTTCCCCCTATAGAATTAACGCCTAAACCTTCTGATTGAGCTCCATTGGAATGTAGGTGAAATTTTATTTTAAATTCTACTTTGATTGTGCTCTGTACTCTGGTGGATGACCTCCTTTCAACCTAGCGAGCAATTCACCTGCAATGGCCACTAAATCTTCGCTCCACTGTTTGCAATCTATCAACAGTACATTCCGATAAATGAAGGTTTGAATTTGTAGAGATTTCCAGTTCTTTTTTATTTTTATTTTTATTTTTTTTGTGGTGGCAAGGGTCGTGCTGATTTATCTTACGCTCTTTCGTCAACTGGATACTGAGGAAACCCTTTCTTAAATGGAGAGAATCCCATATTTTCTGATTTGTCTTGTGTAAAATACCAATTCTAGCTATTTCTGCCAATTGGGTTTTCCTCTTGCGCGGGCTTCCCTAATTCCAAAATTTCTGGTTCTTTTCCTGTAGAAGAATACAAATTCTAGCTTTTCCGACTTTGTCATCCTGTTTGGTAACTATGAACGCACAAGAATTCTTTACCGTGAAACTAGACTAATTTTTTTATCAAATTATGAGAGGAGTTGAAATTTGGGCAAGCTAAGAATCAAACCCTCAAGATCCATACATGGCTGGTAAGAAATTTGTCTAATAAATTAAAATCAGTCTCATTATCTCTACTGAATGCATGCAGTATACATATATGGTTATACCCGCATTTCAAGGCCCTGTATTGCATTCATATAAGCATTTTAAGATTCAAATAGAACAGAGTCCTCTAATATCAAAGGTTCCTTCATTGAACACAGTGGCATAGTTTGTTGTTGGCTTTCAATAATGTATTTTGTACCATCTTATTGAAATCTTTTGCTTCCTATTTTATTCAGCGTGTTGTATGATCATGTCTCTCTTGATTTTTGATAAATGTAGTTTGGTGCATCTTAAAATTTTCCTATTTTTTTTTCTACTATTTCATATTCAGTGGTTTATACATACCCTGAAGGCTTAAACTGATATTTGATAGCTGAATTCTTTGTAAAGTTACATTGCAGTGTGTTGACAGCTAAGTTGCACGAAACGGGGAAACGGGGAAGCGAAACGAAACGCGGAAGCGAAACGAAACGCGACCTCCCCAAATTTTGGAAACGGGGAAATGCGAATATATATATATATTATTATATATATATATTAAAAACATTTAAAAATTATTAATATATATATGTGCAATCATAAAGCATTAATGAATTATGATACATTTACTTAAACATTTTAACATTAATTTTAATTTTATTTTTAGGGTTTCTAGAAGTGATTAGAAACCCTAAAAAAATTTAAAAATTAATTAGAAAAAAAAAAAAAAAAAATTAAAACAAGTGTTATTTTGTGGGAAACGGGGCCTGTACGGCGTGGAAACGCGTTTCCGTCCGTACGAGCGCGTTTCCATTTCGGGAAACGCGCCCATACGGACAGAAACGCATTTCCACGCCGTACGGTACGCGGAAATGCGTTTCCGTTTCGTTTCCGTACGGAAACGACCCCTCCTCCCGCGTTTCCTGCAACTTAGGTTGACAGTAATGCGTTCTGAACTCTATATCTCTCTACTCCGCCCATTTATTTTTCTTCCATTGTGCCATGATACTATAGTTCACTTCATAGATCTGTAGACATCGATCATGGCCTCCTTCCTCCTCAAAGGATTAGACAGTATGAAATTATGAAGGATTTATGAATCTACTGTGTTTCAAAGAAAAGCCAGGTGCTTATAGTTCTGAGCGCTTCTGCAAGTCTAATCATAGTTACCAGACCACAGTTACGTGGATAAAGAGTGAAATCCCTTTTGAAGATCATACAAGATCATACAAGACCATGTTTTAAATATCATTTAGAAGAGCGTAGTTCTAGGCACATAATATGAGGTCTGAGATTACCAAATCCACTGATCTACCTCAAAATTCGATGTACTTGAATGGGTAATCAAACTCTTGACAAAGTCAACAAAGGGTCCTATCATTTAAGGAGTTTTTCAAGCAATCTAAATTTTGTACCACTTATGGGATCCAAGCCTCGTATACGCCTGTGGGTGACTGAACCTATGATCTCACAGGAGTAGCCCTTCTGATAAAGAATTTGAATTGATTTAAAGCCCTTCTAAGGCCTTGTTGGGTGCCTCATAGTGAAGTTACAAAAGGAGCCGAGACCCCCTCAAGCTCATGGCATTAGTATATTTCAAAGGCTTGACTTAATGCTTATGCATCCAAGAAAAGAAACCGAGATTCCTACTTCAGGTATATCCTTGACCGAGTCAATCAAAGGTAGAAAAGTAGTCATTTTGTTTTAAAATATGCTTTGCAAACTTATGTATTTGCAGACTTATGTAGTACCATAGCATCACATTCTTATATATATATATAGATATATAGTTTAAAAGAGCTGACCTGTGGGACTTCCTAAATTTATATCAATGATTATCACTCTTAAAGTCATAGTCCCTGTATGATGTGACTCGACTTTTGGACACCGTTTTTTTTTCATTCATTATTTCAACAGTAAGGGCTTTTGGCTGACTGATCCAAGTATCTGAAGCTTATTCCTCACAGCCAATACTAAAATATAAGGCTGGTCGATAATGCCATGATCAAATACAAATGCTCCAAGTCATATCTATGGACAGACTGTTACTCATTTCTGAATATGGTAAAGAGTAAATTGCCCTAAAACGACTCTTCCCTCTTCAGTTTCAGCTTATAATAGCCACCTCTTGTTGTAAAAAAAAATCACATGGGAAAAGAAATCACTCAGAGCAGAGAAAATGCCCATTGATTTCTGAAGTCTTTGATTATTCATAGCATTTCCAGTACATCGATACGAAGTATATTTTATCATATTTTCAGCGCAATTTCACAACAAAAGAGATAGACATCGCTTGTTCCAAGGATACACTATCTATCGGTGTGTACAAATGGGTATGCGGTCACTTGTCGTTTCCACAATTCCCCGCTAAGACACAATTTATGATTTTATAGTATATTAACCCAGATCACTACAGCGAAATATTTCTTGAAAGTTTATAAATATATTAATACAAAACGGCACAGCGGATTCAGACGTAAACCATAAACTAGAGGTCGCAGGATTAAGTGCTCTGATACCAGGTGTAAGAACTGTAAATTAGGAATTTAACAAGGTCTAACAAAGTCTTGTTCAGTAAACTGTGAATTCATGTTCAGCAAACTGTGAAGCCTTTCAATTCAATTCGATATTTAATAGAGTTAACAATATTTCTACTCACAAATATAAAATAATACAAATTACCTATTCTTCTATTGAGTACCAACGTGTATGCTCTGTTGTGACTCCTGCTCCTGCTACGTTACAAAAAGACCGAAACCACCCAGCCAAACTGAGCAGAACCTCACTGCTCAGTCCAGTGAGCTTCTCAGTTGAGGCAAACTATTCTGCCATGCCCAGAACCTTAGAACAATCCATGCTCTTCCTTCCTGTGGATAATTTCAGTTTATGATCCTCCTCCCTTCAGTTCTTCCGTCCTTTTTCTCCCCCGCTTTTGAATTCTACTCGGTGGCCTTTATTTGGTTTCTTGGCGGTGGCAGCTCTTCCACCAGTAGCCCACCACTTAGTCTCCTGGTGACACCCCCCATGTCACGTATCACCTCCCCATCTCTTTCGTGGTCACATATAAATATATGTATATACTTTATGATTTAATAATGGCATTTGTTTATGTTTTATTAAAGTACTTAATTTTAATATTAAAATTATAACATTATTTTAAGAACCCTTTTAATTAATTTCTTATATATATTTTTAATCATTTTATTAATTTATTAATATGATTTTTATTAATAATCTGAGATATATAAGTTATTAGCCCTCTTTTAGTATTTACTTATTAATCATAATACATTAAGTAATATAAGTGTTGATGGATGGGTAGAACCTCCATTCAAAGAAATGTCATGATATTTAGTACTTATAGTTAATTTAGTATATAAATACTAGTGTGGTGCATGCGACACATGCATATGTAGCTATCATATGCATGCATTATATGCCTGCTATTATTCTTGTGTTCTCTATACTTATAGATAGGTCGTTACATCTTTTCAATGTACAAATTAAAATATACAAACATAGAACAATCAATGAAACCGCTGACATGTAGAGGCCACATTTGCTGGAGCGTTTTATTTCCTAGAGGAAATGATTGGATGCCAACGGAAAGAAGAATGACTGCAAACCATCTCTTCGCACCTGCATCCACTGAATGTTATTCCCTATTATTTCTTGAAGGCAAATGAAGACACTGCACTCATCATCGAACATCTGGCATGATTTAAGGTGTATCTAGAGGTAATAGCGGCTTGATGGATCTGCGCTGTCAGGAGTACCTCCTCTTAACATAGAGTGTGCCTCCATTATGCACTATGGCAGTTCCATATCCCTTTCTTGCGGAGTATGTCTTCGCAATATCGACATCGATGGTGCAGAGGTGTCATCTAGAGTCCCCAGAGCGACATAAGAACTCTTATACCAACATTTGTTCTACGTCCTGTCTTCTCAGAATTTTAGGACATCCTACCCCACTCTATCCCAAAGCCACGACACATGGCAACGAAAACCCAGCTGGTAGAGGTATCATGTGGACTAGGCATGATGTTCCTACGATGATCATTCAAAGGTTGTGTTAGTTTCTCGAATTTTATTACCACCTCACGATCCCTTTGCATCTTTTGTTGCAGCCCTTCATGATGCTTATGCATCAGCTCGCCGACCTTGCTTTTCTTCTCTTGGTCCTTGCCTGCACGAATGATCATCATTACCTATGATTATAAGAGATATGACAAAAACTTCTAAAACAAATCTTACCTTCATAAAAACTTTCATAAAGAGACAAAATTTGCAACTGGGGGTTATATGAGTCCTTCCAGCTCTAAATCTCAAGAGGGCGCAATGATTTTTTGGGGACTGATGATTAAAAACAGATTGCAACCATAATTAATAAACCATTGAACCATTCAACTTTGAGGATATAATTCCATCTGACATCTACGGTTATCATTCGGAGAGACGAAAGATCAAACTTCTCAAAGGACCCATTCAAATTTGCCCCCAGAGCAGGTTTTAATAGGATGGTGGTTGTGGCCACAACAAACTCTAAAAGTGTTTCTCCCTGGAGGGAACAACGAAAACTCAAAAAACACTCAAAAAAGTGTTGTTCCTTTGAGGGAAGCGCAGCTGTTCCCTACTGGGAATAGCAAAAAACACCCCAAAAAGGTGTTGTTCCCTTTAGGGAAGAGTAGTAAGTTACTCTGTAAACAAATCCACGAAAAAAAAAATAACAAAGTAAAATTTATTTGTCACCTGCCGGAGAGCAGTGGTCAACCATACTAACCAGCAGTGTTTTAATCACAACTCTTTTGTTTTTGGTCTGGTTCGAGTGATTCAAAAGTCTAATGAGAACTAATTCAAAGTGATATCACCAATAGAAACAGGGTTTGAAAATTCCATGATATGATATGTCAATTTTTACTTAGAACAACCTGCATAACAGAGTCATTTTCGATTTCCCCACTTAGAACAACAGTGGATATTTTAAGCATAACTTTTTCGTTTGATGACGGATTCCAATGATTTAAATTGGAAATGAAAGTAGATTCATTTATTTATCTCCAATAGAAACGGGTTTTGAAAACAAAAAGAATTGATAGGGTGGTGGTTGTGGCCACAACACGACCATAACTACAAAATTCAAGAAGGTTTTAGGATTAATTAAAATATCCTAAACCAATTAGATAGCTTAGTGTGTCAATGAGAACATATCATACAGTTTCAAATAAAAGTGGGAGCAGTGGAGTCATGACGAATGGGTGTTGCGTGTAGTTATTTAAAACATGGGTAGAAAACCATTTACCTAACTCTAGAAGTTTCTTCCTTTTAATTTTGAATTCTTGTTTTCCGCAATAATCTACAGTGCATGACATTGACAAGATGATGGTCATGTGGATTCAGATTTGTTGGTAATAATGGTGTAATCTATAGAGATGGCCATGGCCAATTCATATGCATCATTAATGCACTTATAATAATGGCTAAGGCCATATTTTCTTCATATATTATATTACTAGGTTATAACTAAAGCCAACCTAGTAAACTTTGATATGTAGTCTCAATAACCCTCTTGGAGATTGCAACCTACTTATGTGGGCCAATAACTCTCTTGGGAGGATTCCCTACCTACTTGAGTGGTATAAATGCACCAATCAAACTTCATTTGTACTATCATATTTTATCATTGATACTTATTGGATCTCATAGTATAGTGTTTACACCCATGGCCACCCATATCTAGTGTTGGTGCATTCTTGTTCTTTACTGACTTCTCTCTCACCCATGCACTTACTTTTCTCCTTCTAGCACATTAATGGATAACTACAGTGCACTGTTTTAGTGTTGTTGTTCTCTTTCATTGGCAGGTTTCCAGGTTAAGTGTTTGGTTACATTCCTATGTTGCAGGAAACGTTGCCCCCAGGTTCGTTTAAGCTAGGAAATGAAACAAAAATGCTGAAACGCGTGTTGCACAACCTGGAAACTCATTTTTCGACCAACCTTTCTTAAAAGAGGTATCTGATGCCATGGATTCCATGGTTGAGAAAACGATGGAAATCATTTCACAAGAGTCTCCACAGTGTTTGTTTATTGATGATCATTTTGATGATTTAATTAAGAAAATCATTTTTGATAGGTGGAACAATTTCAACACTGCATTGCACACTTTAGCACATGCATTGAACCCCAAATTTTATGATGAGGAGCCTATTGCTCAAAGCAATGGGAAGAGGAAGGCATCCCATAAGGATAGAGAGGTGGCTAATGGGGTGAGAAAAGCCTTTATGAGAATATTTCCATTTCATCTACACAAGGAGGTAAAGGAAGAATTTGCCAGTTTTGTTGCAAGATTAGATGATTATTCAGATATATCAGCCTTGGAGGAGAGAAGCACCATGAATCCAGTTAGGTGGTGGATTTGTCATGGAGCAAATGGTGTACATTTGTAAAATCTTGCCATTAGTGTCCTTTCACAAGTGGCAAGCTCTTCATTAGCAAAAACGAATTGGAGCACCTATGGTTTTACTTATTTTGTGAAGCACAATAGGTTGGGCTCACAAAAGGCAGAGGATCTTGTTTATGTGCACTCCAACCCTCGCTTTGCATCTCATAGAGGTCCAAAATACAACAGTGATCCTTCTAAAAATGGGATGTGGATCCAGAAAGTCCTGATTTGTATCTCTCTCTTGCTGCCTTGAATATTAAGGTCCAGCCTGCAAGTGGAATTGGCCCATCATCTTCTTCAGAACCACTATCCACTGTTGAGCATGCTTCTGCTTCTATTTTTTATGAGGAATATGATGATGAGGATTAGTCTTGACTCTTTTGTCTTTATAGTTTTTGCATGCTCATAGTCTTTATTGTACTTGCAGCCTCATATATATAATAAAGGTTGATTTTGAGATTTGGATATATAATAAAGGTTGATTTTGGATATTCTGATATTGTTATTTTCATTATGTGATCATTCATGAGTGATGTGATGTAAATTTAATCATAATATTTAAATTTTAAACTTTAACTGTAATAAATTATAATGTATCATTTATGCTTTATGATTGCACATAACATTTCTTAAATGTCCTAAATTCTAATATATCATGTATGCTTTATGATTGCACAAAACATTTCTTAAAATGTCTAAATCTAAGATATATATATATAATTATAATATATATATATATATATATATATATATATCGTGTTTCCCCGTTTCCAAAATTTGGGGGGGTCACGTTTCGTACCTGTGCCCGTTTCGGAAACTCATACCCATTTCCCCATTTCGTGCAACTTAGTTACATTCCATCCCCTAATTCTTTTATGATATCAACATCTGTGAAACCAGGATTTCCAGATCTGATTTCCCAACAAAGTTCACGAGAAAATGTTTTTGGTTCTGAAAATAATAATTTGGCAATCTAGATATCTATCTCTTGTTACTAAGAAAAGGAAAGAAAACAGGTTATCATGTAGATAGTACATGCAAGTTTTGAGTAGAAAAAACATGAATTTGACAATCCTATAAGCATATTTTCATAATACTGAAGCTTCTCTGAATTTAAAAGTAAATCAACTCATTTTCCACGTGATGCAGAAAAGGAAATAGCAATTACTAATAATCCATGAATAAGTTACCTCAGTGAGCAAAGATATAACACCATGCACATCGTCTTCTTGCATGGCTATGGTACGTAAAGCTGCCATAAGATCTTCTGGAAAAATGAGATGATCCATATAAGAGGGTACTTTGCGATGACCACTCCAACTGTAGCCACTCATTTGACTCCAATCCTTCTTGCAGGCCTCCAATGGTAGTGAAATTTCACTCGAAACTCTTTTGTGCAATAAGGATGTAGGTAAAAGCCAACGCAATTGGAGCTTCTGAAACTCCATGGAGGTCCATTGCAAAATATGTAATAATTAGAATCATGTTTCTTCCACATAGACCACACCCCACAAAAAAGGCTGGCTAAATTATTTAGAAAAGCATTGGCACATGCTTTTATGTCTATACACACAAACAAAGATATGCAAATGAATGGATCGTATGCACATCTGCATGCACTGACAAAAAGGAAAAAGAATATGAGAGGGGTAAGAAAAAAGACCTGTTCTTCAAGAAGTTGTAACTTGAGTTCAGCACAATTGAACCTTTGAAGAGCTTCTTTTGGGTAATGCACCTGCACAAGGTTGTACATAGAAAGAAATGTTTTTATTCTCCTAGTCGTATATACAATGGCATTATTACACTGACCTCTTCTAATTTTAAATGAAGACTGCTTTAAATTTGACTTAGTTTTATCTTACAGCCCATCACTAAAATTTAGAAGCATTCATGGCATTCACTACTCATACAGTTTTTATTTCTTTTTAGCAAGACAAAATGCAGATGGCATCTATGCAGAAGAGACTAGTTGAAGGGAGAAAAAATATTATTGGTACTTATACATGTAATTGGCTCCTATACCTACTGAATTATAATTGCACAGACATCACAAATGTGTGTCGACCACTTAGAGTCACCTTCGACACAATTTCTAAGTGAAAAAAGGTCAACCTTGTGTCACCTAGAACCTGTAAATGAGTAAGGATTTCAGGAATGGCACTATCAAAATTCCAAGAAACAAAAAGTGCACACAACACGAACACATGTATAATACTGAATACATTATTAAAATATTAACAGTGCATTACCAATAATATATTACTAATAGATTAGTAATATTAGGGATATGAGTTAATATACTATGGTCCATTAATAAAGGTATTATTAACATCAATGACATAATCTATAATAAAAATGAATATTATTAATGTATCAGTAGTCGAGAATGTATTATAAATGTATCATTAATGATGAATGATGATTGATAAAGTTAATGCTACAATAATAAGATAAGATAATTTTATTATTATCCAACAGATAACAACACATAGTTCAATGAGACTCCTAAGTACACTAGTATCAATTAAATATGGGAGCACATTATAAAGTTACTATCCGTATATTCATATATTTGATTTAAAAAATCAACGTACTTTCATGGGATCGTAGAGTTTTTTCTCACAAAGACTTCATTTTGTTCACTTGTACAGTGCACAAGTATCTCGTAACTTGTACAGATTCTTTTCAGACTTCGATATTGATTTTATAGGTCTGAAAGGATGCAAAAATTAAAAGGTAAGTAGTTGAACGGATCTATACATACCCATAAAGATATGCTTGAGCCTCTATAGATTTCTTTTAAAAAATTATTTCAAAATTATTGCATTTATTTATTTCTATTTTGTGAAAACACTTCACCTAGACAACAAATGCATTAGAATTCAAGATGGTTATATCATGTAGACAACAGGAGTACCAAGAAAGTCCTAGTCTGCAAAAGCAAAGAATGCCAACATATCAGCTTAGGGCCTTGTTACTACTTGGATTAGCACCCTTGACAAGGTCTGGTCAAGGTGCTAAGGGGTAAGCGCACAAGTGACGCACCCACTGTCACCTCAACATAATCTTCTCCCACTTGTGGAAAAAGTCTGCAAAAAATCACAATTTAATCCTAAAATTGCGATTTTTTGAACTAAACGATTTAATCCCCCGACTTTCTGGCAACTTTTTCACAAAGGAAAAAATCGCGATTTTTTCGTTATACTCCCGATTTAATCGGGACTCTACTCAAAAAGGTGGCCTCCCTTCCTAGGCCGCAAAGGTGAAAAAACTGTAAATTGAAGCTTCCATCCATGCATTTTCAAGTTATTGCATTGTATTGTTTGTCATACCTCTTGCGAGCATAGCAGTCTCATTTGTAATCTGTTAGTTTTGAGGTTAAGATATGTTTTTGTTTTCCAAGGAAAAACAAATCTTTATACTTCATATTTCTAGTTAGAAAGCAAAGTATACATTGGCTAAGCCTCCAGGCTTTCAGTGATCCAGAAGCTAACAACCACTACCCCTTCAAAATATTACAAAAGTACCAAAAGGACAGGCATACAACAGCCTTCCGTAGAAAGAACCCCACACCATCAAAAACATTGTTACAGTTGTTGAATGCTTCTAGAAGAAACAACAAAGAGGAGGTCATGAAGATCAAACAACAACAACTTGTCCAGAAAAACAAAAGTAGTGCCTCAAAAAAGAACCCACTTTTCAGACAGGAACAAAGTACGTGTGAAATCTTGTGACAGCAAAGATCCTTCCTGCAATGAGAGCACGTTTTGAAAGGGAATCTTCTTTAGTGGTGAACTCCCTGTAAATGTGGGGAAAGGTTATGTATCAGAACTGGATTTTACCTCCAAGAGTTTTTGAATAATAGATGCCAAGGCTAGGTTAGTAATCTGACATCTACTGTTTTCTCAGAAAATAAGCAGCTTGGAGTCACCATGCGTTAAATTTCACATACACTGTGATACTCACTATTAATTTTCATGGGACCTACCACCTCACACCTTATTACTCAAGCAGATTACAATCAACTGAATAAATGCATGACTTATTTCTCAATACAATTAGCGGAAACAAAAATTAAAAGGGGAAGAGGATCTCAGTGACTGATTACTTGATGACTTTTAGATGACTCATGATATACATTTATTATATTTTTTGTTGATATTTTGACTCTTGAGAGTTGAGACTCAAACATGACTCAAAATTCAGGAGTTGATTCACTATTTTGATATGTGATGTAGCACTAGACTTCATATACATATTACATATTAGCTTTCTTTACATGTTTATGTGGAAATGCATTTATTTGATGTTGTGGATACTCTCTAGATGTTAAAAAAAAAAAAAATGTGTGTGTGTGTGTGTGTGTGTTTTTTTTTTTTTTTTTTTTTTTTTTTTTTTTTTTCAATTTTTTCAAAAAACTCCCGATTTTGACAAGTTTTTCAACTTTTGGACCCTCTCTGAATTAAACTCGACTTCGACTTTTTCCACATTGCTTTAAACCACCTCCCACAATGCCACAGGGAGTATCCCAATCTACACACACTTCACCAACAACCTTAAAATACTAGTGCCTAAAAACACCAAGTATGATCAAGGTTAGGATTTAATTCAACAAAACACAAGTATGAGATAGGAATGATAATTTTAGAAAATACAAACCAGCATGTGAAGCTCACTCAAAATACACATTACCTTTGATGCTCAAGAGTGAGGGAAGGGTACATACATCAAGTGAGATGATTTGTCCTTGGTTTCCACTTGATTTGTAACCTAACTTGGACTAGCTTGCTGGTGTCCTAAACTTCCAAACCTGCAAATTAACCAGCAAACACAGAAATACCAGATTTGGACTCTCTTTGAAGCAACCCGAAAGTGTGGAAACACACTAGGATGATGGATCCTTGAGTGTTTGAGTTTGGGCACTCAAATAAAAGTGAAAACATAGGCCAGTTATCATAAAAATGCAAGCAAATGGTAGACTATAGCAATCTGATCCAAACTTGCACGAAAATGGGGCCCAATCCCCCTAGGATCAAATATGGAAAATGGGGCCCAATCCCCCTAGGATCAAATATGGAAAATGCCCTAATGAAGATGAAACCTCTTGCAGCACTTAAGACAGCTTTAAACACTTATAAACAGTGTTGCTTGGGAGCGGAAGCGAAAGTGGGGAATGGGAGCGAAAACAGGTGCGGAAGCGACATTTTCAGAAGCTCCCGGTTTGGGAGCGAATCTCGAAGCGTTTTATATATATATTATATTTTGATACATATATGTCAACAAAAACATGTAGAATGATGAATTAGATATAAAAAAACATAGATTGAACCACATAACAACAATCATCTAGAAGTTATAATCTTCATCAACCACGTCCACAAGTTAGTAACATAGTAACATACAACATATTGAGTCTCATGATTCATCAATCTTAAAGTTTCAAGCTTTCAAACTTCAAAATATAACATTTATCATCATTGATCACCAAAGTTGTACTTGTAAGCTAAGTGTAACCATTACAACAAATAATATCTAACAAGAAATGAAATGTTATAAAATGAAATGAAATAAAACAACTTTCAACTTTCATGAAGCATCATATTCATAATTCATTACTAATGAGTTATAATTGCCAACTTAAAACTTAAATTGTCATATATTGTTTAAAAAAATATCATAATAAATATAAAAGAGTCAATAGTTATAAAAACAACTAGAAACTAGAAAAGACAAGTAAATCTATTATCTATTTATTATGCTTGGGCCTCTTGCCACCACAAGAAATGTCTAATTTTTTAGTCTTGTTGGAAAATCAAGATCTTTGTCATTAATATCACCCTCTAAGCATTAACATAAGATGGAAAAAGCATAGCATGTCAAGTCAAGATTTTGTTTGAGTGATGCATACATTCTTAGGAGGGTCATGATAGAGGAGTTCGACAACCAATGTCACTAACATCAAGGTACATAGAGGGATTGGTGCTCTTTATTAAATACGAGTTCCATACCCTAATACATGACAAAATTCAATGGAAACATTGCAATCCTGAAATCCTGAAAAATTGATAAGTCTGTTGGATTTTGAATGAAATCTAAAATTCTACTTTCTCCATATGAAATCCAATGAGGTCGGAACCACTCTCAAACATTCTGAGTCATTTCATGGTAATGTTAAAAATTTAAGTAAAATGCTTAATCTTCATTTTCATCCTTATACTTTAAGAATTTAACATTACCATGAATCACATATCAATACTAGGGCCATAGGCTTGATCATTAAGTTGCCCCACTCAAAACTTATTTGTTTCTTTTAAAAAAAATTGCATTTTGAACATTACTGCAAAAAAAAAAAAATTGCAAAAAAGGATAAACACTCCCGAAAAGGCACTGAGCGCAATTTTTTTAGGGAGCGCGCTCCCGAAATCGCTCCCTTTCCGAAGCAATTTTGGGAGCACGAGTCACTCCCGCCCGGAGTGCGGATTGGGAGCGGGGGGGCGGGGCGCTCCCCCGCAACACTGCTTATAAATATTGATAATATACAATTACAATACTTTAAAAAGGTAATTAGGGATTTAAGGACTTAGAAACAACCCCTTTCACAAATCCTAAGCAAGGAGCCTTACCAATCCTTGAGAAGATATTGTTGTGACAAAATTTCAGAATTGTGAAGACACCTTCAAAACTCTCAAAATGATGATAGATAACCCTTGAAAGAAAAAAATAGAGGATCGTTTTTCCTTGGGCCTCTAGATTATCAATATGGCATAAATCCCAAGAAAAATATCAAACTCAAAAATATAATCTATGAACTTTCTTCTTGACAATAAATGAAAGATTTTCAATGATTTACTTTTATTTTTTACGGTTAGAATTTTCTACTTTCAATCTTTTCTATTCTATTTTTATGGATTTTTTTCATTTTATAAATAAATAAAAGACAAGAACTTGAATTTTGTAAAAACATGGTTGGTTGTTGGATTAGGGCTTAGGTGCCTAATGATTTATTTCCACTAGGGCAATTGGGGTCAAGATGAATGCCCCTATGAAGTTGGTTGTTTAATGCTTGAGGATTAAACCAAAGAGGTAGAACCTTGGAAGCAAAATTACCTCTTTGTCTAACGAAGACATGTTATGAAACCAAGCCCTACTAGAAGGGATCCCTCCAAAGGAAAAGCCTTCAACCATAAGATCGACTATGGAATGAAATAAAATCAAAACCCTTGTTGAGGAACCTCAAGGTTATGTCCCAAGAAGAAGAGTTGATACTTACCTCACACCAACAAAGGAGAAGTGAGAGATTTACCATAGACATCTCCCTTCAAGTGACAAAGTTGCCCTTCAAATAAATTAATCTTAATAGCCTTGTGGTAGTCTTGAATTAACACAAAATTAAATTTGAAGAATATTAGACTATCCTAGAAAAAGAAACTTCAAAATTGAGACCAAAGCTTCATGAAAATAATTACAATGTGGCAAAATGATCTCAACAATTCAAAATGGTTTGGGAGGAGAGTGAGCTCTCTATTTGTAAATGACGCTCTCAACATCTCCCCCCCTTTTGCTTCATACAAAATTTCTAGGAAGCTCAAAAAAGGTGTAATATTTCGAATTGAAATTTAAAGTTAATAATAGACACATGAACTAGGGTATAACAAATAAAATCACAAATACAGGTACACCATCTAAATCACCAAGAAATTGGGCAAATAAGCTGAGCCATTTTATTAATTCATATGGATAAATCAAGTACAATAGGATAAGGACCGTAGAACCTGGGCTTGCTACTGCAAGCATGCCAAACCCAAGTAGAAGGATGTAATATCAAATGCTGGAAATGGCCCCGATTGTAAGCTCACATGACCCTGAAACTGTTATTGTTGCGGAAGTGGAACTAGCGATTTGAGCCTCCAAACTGCTCAAAAAAAAATGGGAAATTAACTGGAGCCTCCTCACAAGGAACCCACCATAACCCAGAAAATCTCACAGACCCAAGTGGTGGAAATGGTCCCAGGGTAAACTGCACCTTTCTCCAACAATTTTTGTTGTTGTTGTTGATTTGGGGTAGCATCAGATGTGCTTTAACCATGAAAATTGGTGGAGAGGCTAAAGCACATGAGATCTCCAAGACGCAGAAATGGTTTGGACAGATTTTACTCGGTTTGGGAGATATTAAAATAATTAATATTTTTAATGGAGTTCCTAAGTCTAAACTTAGGAAAAATAAATATTAATGGGTATTAATATAAAATTCAGTTAGAAGGTTCCAAAAGTCATGGATCAAGCCAAATCTAATCTTAGCCGTTGATTATAGATTTAATCTCAACTGTTGAAGGACCAATGAGAAAAGTATAAGAGGCTTGAGGGTCAGTTGGAAGATACACCAAAGTGATCAATCATTCGATTTACTAGAACGGGTTTTGCTAAGTAAAGTCGAATTAGTGATCAATAGCGAGGGGTAGTGAGTATTGGACAAAGACACAGAGATAGTGCTGAGAGACCAGCACAGAGAGAAAGAGGCAGATGCAGAAGCTAGAGCAAGCCACATAGAGCCCAACAAAGATAGGGTCGAGGCTAGAGGGCCTGCGTCATCCATGCAGAAGGCAGCAGGAGTGACACAGAGGGTCCCAAAGGTTGCGCAGTGCCTCAGAGGGCTGACGCAGAGGCTTCTGAGGTTGACGTAGAGGCCAAGAGGGTTGACGCAGAGCTTCAATGTTTCTAGAGAGGGTTTCGTGGGGCGGGTTTTCTGAATACCTGCTTCTGAATAGAGAGGTATTACTACCGGTTATTTTTCTCTATCAGGTGAGCTAGTTTGGCACCCAATTGTACTCAAGGATATACTACATAATAAATAAACCCTCAAAATTGTTGCATTGGTTTTCCCGCATTAGGTTTCTCCGGGGACAAGTTGTTCAAAAATAACGGTGTCACTTGTGTATTTGTTCTCTTTCAGTTGTTGATCTGTAGATAGTTGAGATTGTATTGTATTTATTTCGTTATTTATATGTTTTAAATAACTTGTTCGTAATTAACAACTAGAAGAAATAAACCAAAAGAATATAGATTAAATTTCTAATGGGTAATACTTAGAAATTTCAACAGTTGTCTGTTGACTAAAACACTAATTTCTGCCAGAAATATTTCTCAGAAAATTCTATGAATTTAACACTGGACTCCTCTCACCAAACCCACAAAAACCCAGAAAGGGTTTGGGTTGAATCCACCGACCCCAAATGACCCCGAACAAGTTGCAAATAGCCTAAGTTGGCTAGAAAACGCCCCACAATTTGATATTACTAAATTATGCCCAAATCTACCACGAGAAATTTCTTCAGACTCTATCTAATCCTCCACTTACCTCCTATCTCCAGTCGTTATCTCTCAACAATTCTTCTCCCTTCTTCCCTTACGCAGGCTAAGCTAGAAACCCCTACACACTTCCAAATGAAGAGAGTTTCATTACATATTTTTTTCTCTCTATCCCTACAAAATCACCACAAAATTCCTGGCTCCAACTAGGAAATTCCTCCTGCAAACAACCCAAACTCCAACTTCCTATATGTTGGACCACAATGAGTAACTCGAATTGATTCTACACCCAGGAAATAAGCAGAGTTGGGAATATTGCTACCAATGGAGCTCTATGAAAGCCCGACAATCGACTCTTTGAATTCCCAACTAGGGAGACACTTGAAGTCCTTTGAAGATGGGGTGGAATCCCGCCTGGAATTCCTCTGCTAAGCAACACTCTACCCTTGTGCTAAACAACTCCAAAGGAAGATGAAGGGTTAAGTGTAATAGTCAAAATATTATTAGTAAATGAGCTCATCCTCCTCTTATAATTTCTCCCCATGCTCCTAGACTCCCTTTTTAATTATTTTTTTATTAGTGAGTGCCATTTTCCACTACGTGGATTTTGCCTCCATTTTAATAAATTAATAATTTGCCACCAATCTCTAATAGAATAATACTTGTCACTTTTCTCCAAAATAATATTTGCCCCTTTTACTTAATATTACCCAAATTGCGCAAAATTCTCATGCTCACAAAATTGGGGATATTACAATCCTCCCCACCAAAAATTGTTTGTCCAACCAATGCCTGAACAAGTGCTCCCTCTCTCTACTATCTCAAATTGTCACTATTATGAAATTTTTATCTATTGCAGTATCTGAAAATTATTCTTCAAACTGTAAATTCAATTATGCAATTTATTTGCTATAGCAAACAATGAATAAAATCACAACTGCAATTTTCACCATAAAAATATTGCGGAAAATAAAATGTTGAAAACTGAGAAATTCTAGCACACACAAGAATTTTGACACAATTATTTTTGGACAATTGTCCCCGGAAAAACCCAGTGCAGTAAAACCAGTGCAGTAGATGAGGGTTTTATTATTGATCTACAACAACAATTATGAGTATAATAATTTAGATGCCCAGCTAGAAATCTAATCTGAGGAAAAATACTGGCAAAATTATGTGAGAATTTTCTCTCACCCCACAGTTAATTTTTGCCTCCGAAATTACCTTCCTAGCCTCTGTGTTGAGCCTCCTACGTCACCCTCTGCGCAGAGCTTACGTTGACCCTAGGAGAATTTCATCCTTCCTTCATTTGCCTCCTCCGGGGTATGCAAACCTTCCTCCCGAAATGTTGGTACCCTCCTCTTCCACCTGCTACTCACCCTCTGGCTCTATCTTCTCTATTGAGTTACTACCACGGAGAAAATTGAACTGCCTAGGCAACTGAGTATTTGCACTGGTGTATTCTCCAACACCACATCAATCTCCTCTTATAATCCACTGTTGGAGCACCAACTGCCAAGATTAAAACATAATTGACGGCTAAGATCATCTCTGGATCGATCTGTGTGAGTTGCTAGACCATTCCCGCCTTATCTCAATTAATATCGATTAATTAACCATATTCCCTAAGTTTAGACTTAGGAAATATTTAAAAAACGATTAATAATCTAATTAAGACACTTCTAAGCAAAATTTCCATAAACGATTTCTGGGTTTTGCAGATCTCATGTGTTCTAACCTCTCCACCAAATTTCCTGGTTAGAACACATCTGATGCCACAAAAGCTAACACTCCCTCTTAGCGAGGAATGTGTTCTAGTGTTGCACATCCTGCCACAACACCCTGTCTCTAAATCATCTCCTGTCACGCTCTTGATGTCTGGTTGCTGCTGCTGCCCACTAACCACTACGCAACTCTGATATACATTGCATCTGTGCTGTTGTTGAACCTATTGTACTACAACTAACACTGCATCTGCACTGCAACTCCCTCTCATAGGTTGTTGCTGCAACTGAGAATCATCTAAGGTGATTTACCTTTGCTACTAAAATGGGTTCTGCACCATACCCATCTATTCTCTAAAATAGACGAACTTAGCTCTTCCTAGAGATTTTGTGAGTATATCTGCAACTTGCACTTCTGTAGGAACATACTGTAGTTGGACTTCTCCACATTGTACACAATCTCTGATGAAATGACATCGAATATCTATGTGTTTCGACCTGTTATGAAACATTGGATTCTCAGACAGCTTTATGCAACTTCGATTATCACAGTCGACACTAGTCGCCTCCATCCTCTGCCTGAACAAGCTCACTAGCAACTTCTAAATCCATATAGCTCCACACGTAGTTGTGCTTGCTGCCTATAGTCTGCTTCTGTAGAGCTAAATGCTACTGACTTCTACTTCCTGCTACACCAAAAAACCATCCCTGATCCAACACTAAAGCAATAACCAGAGGTACTTTTCTTGTCCACTAAACTACCTTCCCAATCTACATCTGTGAATCAACATAATTTGACATCATCTCCTTGGGTATATCTCAACCCGTACTCGACTATGCCATGCACATATCTCAGAATGTGCCTTGCTAATGCCCAGTGTACCCTCTTCGGCTCTACCATGAACTATCTAAGGGTATTGACTGCAAAACAAATATGTGGCCTAGTATTGACGAGATACATGAAAGATCCAATACGTTGTCTATACAAGGTGGGGTCTGTTGACCACTACGTGTCAACGACCCATAGCAGTACACCCCCTTTCTTCACAAAAGGGATTGCACCTGATTGATGTATCCATGCCATCCAACTTTCCTCATCAACCTGATTGTCATGACTCATGTTATAATGTAAACCCATTCTGCATATATATGATGTAAATAATCTCCACAGATCTGTGTCATGTATGTAATTGCCTAGGTAAGCCTATTTTTCTGGTGACGGTCTACATTCCGGAAGGTTTTTTGTCTCACCGATCCATTCTCAGATGGTTGGCAAAGTTTTCCTTCAACCTTACCCCAAAGCCGGAATGAATTTTGTCACTGGGATCTTAGGCAAGTCCTAATGTTATAGATCGAGTCTATGTAAAAGTGATTTGGGAATAATCCTAACTATTTGGTTAGGTTATTTTATTACAAATTGCTTAGTCTACTGGATTATATTTGTGTCGGAGAAATGGGTAGTTTATGAGGGTCTATTTCAGATGGGTTTTCCCCCTTGTGATGTAAAATATATGAAAACGATGATGTAAAGTGTCTTGAGGGTTGGAAAAATAATTTATCCCCTCGTAGGTTAATTAATTAAATTTTCCAGCCAAAAATTAATTAAAATCCTAAGCCACAAATTTAATTAATTATAGGTCCTAGGTAAATTTAAGTCTTCCAAAGGCAAAATTCGTGGGTCCTTAAAATTCAAATTTTAAGAGGTCCCAGGACTAAAGTAAATTAATTATTTTGCTAAATTTTAAGCCTTTGGTCCCTGGGGTTCAAGTCAAAGTCAAATTTTTGAGGAAATTAACTCAAAAATTTTATTTTTGAGTTAATTAAAATGCATTTAATTGAAAAATTCGAATTTCCTCAAGAATTTAATATTTCGACAGATGAGATTAAAAGAAATTTTAATTTTCATCAATGGTCGAGTTTGCTTTGACAATGATTACTTGAACTAGCCGTTGGAAGATTTATCTTTAAATAGGAGGTCATTTGTCAGTTGATTGATCCAATCTTTTGAGTCGTGTGCTAAGTGAAAAGCTCTCTTGTAATCTTTTTATGAACAGTAAAGAAACACTTTGGGGTTAAATTTTGCTGATGTTACTCTTCGTGGAAATACTGTAAGATGTGTCATTTTTATGCATATATTTCTTTTTAGCCATTGATGATAGCTTTTTCAAGAGTGATTTGAGTACAAGTATCTTGCTTAGTCATTGGAGTTTGAATGATAATTTAAGTTTTGAATGTAATCGCAGATATCTTTATTTATCTGAATTTTATTATCGTTTTCTCGCTCTATGAGTGATTTAAGTACAGGAAATTCTTGACTTTTTTTATCATCGGGTGTTTGGGGAAGTTTCCAGTTAGACCATCCAACTCCGGATTTGTATTTTTTGAAGAGCCTAGCTTGATTTGATCCCGAGCTTATCATAAGAAATTTTATTGGTGATGCATGAAGGGTTTTGGGCAAAGCACCTCCTTTTAAATTCAAAATTTTAATTTTTCCTATGCTAAATTGATAAATCTGGCTTTAAAGAGCCTTAGATTATCAGATCTGCGAGTGGAGTTGGACTCGCACTCGCTAGATCTAGTAGATCTGCCATTTCTTTGCATAGATCTATAAAAAATTTTGGCTTTTTTGACTTGGATTTCAGGTACAGGTTGCAGATTTGAAAGTCAAGTACGATTTGAAACCCGATCTATGCCCTGGAGGGTAAGATCTGGCCTCAAAACCAACTATTGCAGGCGCATTATTTTTGCAGTCTAAGAGTTTTAAATTATTTTAAGTCTAGAAACAATCGTACGAGGGTTTCATTGATAAATCTTAAGCACAAGCGTGGAATTTGTTTTTCTGGGTTTGTCTTGAGTTTTGGCTACCTTCTTGAGGCTTTCGAAATTTTATATATATATAAATATATAATTTTTTTTTGCTTAGGGTTTCAAAAATTTGGAATTGTTTATTGCCTTGGTTTATCTCCACGTTTTTCTGTTCTCTAGAAATTTCGAAATTTCCCAGTGTCATAAGCTACCATCCCGCAAAAAAAAAAAAACCTCTCTCATGCATTCTCTGCTCCATACGCTGCCTATCAAATCCACAGCCCTCTAACCTCGTGGCTCCCTTCAGCTGCTCTTTCCGCGTGCTTCTCGTCCACGCTGCCTTTCCAATCTGCATAGCAAAACTCAAAACGTGTTAGCTTGCAGCTCCATCTCCCATCGCTGCCCAAATCTGCTATCCTTCCTACACCCCATCCCCTTGCGTCATCCATCCTTTGTCGTCACTGCTCCCTTTCGCTACATCCTCAGCTATCTCTGTCCAGCTCCACGTAGCTTCTTTCATCCAACGCTGCCCACCATTAACCCTTTGCAGCGTCCTCCCTTTTGTCTATTGTCGTTTCCTAAGCTCCTTCCGCTCCTCATCCTTCTCTACCATCTAACTGCTTTCCTCCATTGAGCTTCCCTCTTCTTTCCGTCATCGGGCCTGACCTGCACAACAACAACAACAACAAAAAAACCCTCGACCTTTGTTTGTACGTATGCATTAGTTTATTTTTAGGTTAGTGCATTCTTTTTCTTTTTCATTTAACTAAGACTTTAATTACGATTCTTTAAGTTCAAAAAAAAATTGATTTTTGTTTCTTATCTTAATTTTGTTTGCATTTCATTTTTATTTTGTAATTTATGAGTTATGATTTTTATTTTAAAATTCTAAAACTTAAAAAATCTAAAAAAATTAAAGGAAATATACAAAATCCTAAAAGTCTAAAAAAAACCGTAGAAAAACTAAAAAAAAAAAAAAAAAAGCTAAAAGGGGCTTCACATTAATTTTATTTTATGTGACTTTGAGATATCCCAAATTTTTTAAATCAAAAGTAAATTTTTAGTGTTAAAAGATTTTAAATTTTTTATGTGGCCTTTGGCCCATTAAAAAATTTTAAAATTATTAAATCTTTTGATTTACTTTCGTCACATTTAAAAGGTCTTAATTAATCATTTATAGCATTGCGTCTTGCTTCATAGAACTTAGCAGATTGAAAAAGTTTTCCTAAGGACTAATTAAAGTTTGGTGTCTTTTGTGCTAAGGTAAAATCTAAAAGAGAAGTCTTGTGGTATCAACATTTTTATTTCTCTATAGTTAAACACACTTAAATTTTTGGTATCTAAAGATTAACTATAGGAAAGTGGTAAATTTTCCTAGATTTGGGTCACTTAGCATAAATCTTTTAATTCTAGGATCGAAATTGGTTAGCATTTAAATTTCATGGTTGTTTAAAGTATTTGGATCTCTAGAAATTTAATTGCTAGAACATTGTCCATCTATTGAAATTGATCATCATTGCTTGAATTACTAATGCTCATTACATTAAGACATTTCGTGAATATTTTTAGGCAATTGTTAAAGAACTCTGTCGTGGAATTATAATAGATTGTACAACTTTGTTTCCTAAGCTGGATATTTGTGAACATCTGTTGACATTGATATTAATTGCAAAGTAGATTTTTCTGTTCTCTTTGAGCTATAACTGTATCAGAAAGATTTGAAATAAGCTTGTGTTCTAATTGTAATATCTTCAGGGGTTTAATTTTTGAGTCTTCATCTAATAAAGCGAACATTTCATTTTGGTAATTGAGAGTTTTTTGCGACACAAGTATTTCTGCTCCTCGAATCTAACTTCATCCCATCTTCCAGTGCATTTGCATATAAGTTAACTTTGCATAGATAAAATTTACTTCCAAGCATAAGCTTGGTCGATAAAGAGATAGGTAACCATCAATCTCTGTTTGAGAAGCCTATTTTAATAGTACTTAAAGCAGTGACCTTGTAGTCATCAGAGCCACAGCTCTCTGTAGCGCCGAAAGCACCGGGTATGTTAGAATTTCAGGAAAGGTATCATTAATCACACCTTAGTGTGCTTCTCCTTATATTCTCTCTGCCAATTACTACGAAATCAAGCTCAACAAAGAAAAAATTGAAGGATTCACATTTAAATAGGCATTTAACTAAGATTAACCAAGATTGTTTCATTTCACAATTACTTTTAGGATCTGCATTTCATATAAGATAGTCCTTCATCTAAGCAACAGTCGCTAATCGATTACTTGATCTTCATTTCCCTAACAAGATCGTTGACTCCATGAGACACTAGTATTAATCGTTTAAAATCTAATCAAATCCTAAGTCTTGCTAAATCTTGATCAAGTACTTGATCGCCTCACTATGTCTCCCGAACTGGTTGGTTCCCAACTAGTTCTTATTCATTCCATTTTTTCCATAGGGTCTACCCCCCTTAGTCTATTGTAGGGAGACAGCTTAAACGAAGAGATTAGGGATCAGGGTGACAGCCCCCAATCTGAGCATTGTTGCGGTGACTAGACACTTTGTGCGACAACAATGTAGACATCCTTGTCATCCGATGCATCTATCTTCTTCCAGTTGGTGATCATGGGCGTAGACATAGGTCTGCAATCCTGCATTCTGAACCTCTTCAGAATATCTGTAGTGTATCTTCCTTGCCCAAGGAAGATCTCCCCATCCTTCTGCCACACTTCCAATCCTAGGAAATAGTGCATCAACACCAAATCCTTCATGTCGAACTTTGTTGCGAGGTTCCTTTTGCAGTCCTCTATGAACCTTAATGAGCCTGTTAAAAAGAGATAATCCACATACAAAACAAGGATGAGTGGCTCACCCTCTACCAGCAAATAGTGTTAAGTTTAGGTATGTTCTATGCTTAGAGCAAATTTACTTCAATTTTCCTTATTAGCTCAATATCAATTCCATATTAGCAATCACATTTAGCATGATAGTAAAATGTAGATAGAACATAAACATAAATCGCAGAAGACAAGCCAAGACAAGAGGACACAAGATGTGGCGTCAGCCAAGGACAAACCCCAATGTGGGGAAACCCTTGATCAATTCTTATATTCTTCAATAATTCAACGGAGAGAGAAATAGTACATATACATCAGAAGTCAACACTTTGACTTGTCAAAATAAGAGCAAAGATCTTCACCATGAAGATAACATAATGACGTTGCAGATCTGATGACTTGGACTGCAGTTCTAAACTCAAGTGAAGGCATAATTCTTCAACTAATTCTCCAAGGTGATTCCATCACCATGTTGCATCCAATCATCATGCTATATCCAACCATGCAGCATCTTCCAGAATGTTGTCCTCCTTCTGCAGTACTAGCAGTCACTGTTTCATCAACTCATCTTTTACTCAAACAACCATGTAGGCCTTTCTAAGACTACAATGAATCAAGATAAGGCACCACCTCTGCCATGTTGTCAAGACTGATGCAACAGCCTTAGCTGCTGACTATGACCTACGCCCTAACCCAACAGCAAGTTAAGCAACAATCAATATATTTACAAGGGCTTGACTTTGCTGTCAGCACTGTGATTTATCAACCATGTAAACCGTCCTAGGAACAATCTTCTAACACAGTGTTGTCATCATACTTCTTTTACCATGCTGCCACCAATTTCACGTTGTCCTTTCAGGTCTTCTAATACTGTGAATAAGTGCCATCTTTTGTTGTGTATAAGGAGTCTTTTCCTTTGCTGTGTATAGGGTTTTTTTCGCTACGAAGTGAGGGCTGCACTAACAGTGGCTAGGCCTTATTCTTTATTGTGACATGACAGAGTTAAGGAGGAGTTTCTTTTTCCTCCATGACTATAATCTACACTCCTATGAGATTGCGAATAAGTATACTTTAGCAGCGTATAGATTAGGTCTCCCTTGCCAGCGTTTAGACCACCTTTCTGCAGCGTACAGGATTCTTCATAATCCTGCGGCTAGGGCACATTATGACAGCGGATAGGGCACCAACTGAACTGCACCTAGGGCATCTCCTTACCTATGATAAAGCCTCTCATAGGATTGTGTAGGAGCCTCCTTTAGGACAGCATAGGTGCCTCTCTTTCATCCTCCATGACTTTCTCTATAGGGTTGGCTTCATTGACTATAATTAGGGCTCTCCATGTCAGTGTTAGGATCTCTTCTTGGCAGTGTTAAGATCTCTCCTTGACAATGTTAAGATTCTCGAAGGTGATTCCATCACCATGCTTCATCCAATCATCATGCTGCATCTAACCATGCAGCATCTTCCAGAATGTTGTCCTCCTTCTGCAGTACTAGAAGTCACTGTTTCATCAACTCATCTTTTACTCAAACAACCATGTAGGCCTTTCTAAGACTACAATGAATCAAGATGAGACACCATCTCTGCCATGTTGTCAACACTGATGCAACAGCCTTAGCTGCTGACTATGGCCTACGGCCTAGCCCAGCAGCAAGTTAAGCAACAATCAATATATTTACAAGGGCTTGACTTTGCTGTCAGCACTGTGATTTATCAACCATGTAAACCGTCCTAGGAACAGCATTCTAACGCAGTGTTGTCATCATACTTCTTTTACCACACTGCGACCAATTTCACGTTGTCCTTTCAGGTCTTCTAATACTATGAATAAGTGCCATTTTTTGTTGCGTATAAGGAATCTTCTCCTTTGCTGTGTATAGTGTTTTTTTTGCTGCGGAGTGAGAGTTACACTAATAGTGGCTAGGCCTTATTCTTTATTGTGACATGACAACGTTAAGGAGGAGCTTCTTCGTCCTCCATGACTGTAATCTAGACTCCTATAAGATTGCAAATAAGTATACTTTAGCAGCGTATAGATTCGGTCTCCCTTACCAGCGTTTAGACCACCTTTATGCAGTGTATAGGATTCTTCATAATCATGCGGCTAGGGCACATTATGACAACAAATAGGGCACCAACTGAACTGCACCTAGCGCATCTCCTTACCTATGATAAAGCCTCTCTTAGGACTGCGTAGGAGCCTCCTTTAGGATAGCATAGGTGCCTCTCTTTCATCCTCCTTGACTGCCTCTATAGGGTTGGCTTCATTGACTATAATTAGGGCTCTCCATGCAAGTGTTAGGTCTCTCCTTGGCAGTGTTAGGATCTCTCCTAGGCAGCGTTAAGATCTCTCCTTCATGACTACGTATTAGACTTCCCTTTATTGTGGATTAGGGCATCATTAGGCCAACATATTAGACTCTTTCATGGCTGCTTGTAAGACTCCTCTATGACTGTGTTAGGGCTTCTTCATTAGGGCAGTGTAGAGCCTAGGGCACTCCCTCTAGATCTCTCCTTCATCAAAACCCAAAACAGAATGAAGGGAGAGATCACAAGAGTGGGATTGTGTCTAAATGACTCGAAGGCCACCTCTATTTATAATAAAACGCAGAGGACAAGTGGGGGTAATTTGGTGGCTGGTCGACGTTGACAAATTGTCACATAACACAAATAAATTCATATCTCCATGAATACATGTCGGAATCGGATGATCTTTAGATCAATCCTACACCTCTCGATGAGAGGAATCCAAGAAAAATACCAGCTACCATGAATAAGAAGACCCACATGGAGTTTGGCCCTAGTTGCCAATTTTAACAAATAGTAAAGGTTGGGATCTGCGCCACTCTTGATTAATCCCATCTGCTGCAAGTAGCTATCAATCCTACCATACCATGCCCTCGGAGACTACTTGACTCTATATAGAACTTTCTTCAGTCTGCACACATGACTGTGCCTCTCATGAGCCTTGAAGCCATATCGTTGTTCTATGTACACTTCTTCCTTTATCATCCCGTTCAAGAAGGTTCCCTTGACGTCCATCTGGTGAATTTGCCATCCTATCTGAGTTGCTAGGGATACAACTGACTAAATAGAAGTGTATCTAGCAATTGGGGCGAAGGTCTCATAATCTATCCCTTTTTTCTGTGCATACCCCTTTGCCACGAACCTAGCCTTCTATTTTTCCACACTGTCATCTATAGCGAATTTGATCTTGTAGATCCATCTAAAACCTACAACTAATCTATCTTCTGGCCTTTGCACTACCTCCCAAACATCATTCGTCATGATAGAGCTATACTCTTCTACATGGCATCTACCCTTGGTGCGGTCTCCTGAAAGCTAGAAGGTTTTGCAACCTGAGCCACCAACGCTTGGTACCTGTCAGGTTGTTTGCGTTGTCTTTTGTTCGTCCTAGGAGTTCCAATAAACTCCTATGCATCTCTCAATGTCTGACGAACCTCTCTGCTAGCTCAAGCACTAGTTGTGGGAAGTTCAGCCAACTCCTCCTCATCTTGCCTCTGCTACTCCATCTGCTAAGAACTCCCCGGATTTCTTGCACCTAAGGAAATATTGGTACTAGTCACAGTACTCGATCCTTGTGATTGTCCTCCTGCCTGTCCCACTAGCTGCCCCAGCTGTTGGACTAAAGGATCTTTTGTTGATTGATTCTGATCACCTACAGGCATCTCACGAGATCTCCTGAAAGCTCGGTCTTCCATGAACTTCATGTCCTGCCTTACTACAATCTTTCTATTGCTAGGAATGTAGATCATGGATGTCTTTGAGGTTTTGTTGTACCCAACGAAGAACCCCCTCTCTACAGTCCTATCCAGTTTGGTATGTTTCTCATCTGGCATGTGGCAATAAGCAATGCTGCCAAAAAATTTGAAGTGACTAACTTCTGGCTTCTTCGCTATTAACACTGCTCTTGGCGTTTTCCCCCCAATGCTCTATGAGGAGTTCTGTTCTGTATATATATTGTCATCTTACATGCCTCTACCCATAGAAATCTGGGTAAATCCTAGTCATATAACATAGCCTTTGCAGCTGTAACAATGGTTCTATTTTTCTACTCCACTACACCATTCTGATGCGGATTATATGGAGTTGTCCATTCTCTTTTGATGCCTTCCTTCACACAGAAATCTATGAAGTCTTTATCAATATATTCTCCACCATTATTTGAGTGAAGCGCCTTGATCTTCTTCCCTGTCGCATTCTCCAAGAGAGCTTTAAACTCTCTAAAACTATCAAAGGCCTCATCTTTGGTCTTCTAGAAGTAGATCTGAGTTTTCCTTTGATGATCATCAACGAAGGTGATGAAATATTCAACACCATTGAGAGCTCTAGTGGGCATCAGGCCACAAATATTTGAATGTATGACTCCTAACATGTCATCAGCTCTGTTGACCACTACGTGTCAACTACTCATAGCAGTACACCTCTTGTCTTCGCAAAAGGGATAGTGCTTGATCAACGTGTCTATGCAATTTGATAGTCATTGTCGACCTGATCATGTTATGTTGTAAACCCAGTCTACGTGTGTAAATTGTAAATAATCTTAGCAGATCTGGGTCATGTATGTAAATTGCCTAGGTGGACCTAATTTTCTAGTGATAATCTACGTTCCGGAAGATTTTTTGTCTCACCGATCCATGATCGACAAAGTTTTCCTTCAGCCTAACCCCAAAGCCAAAATGAATTTTGTCATTAGAATCTTAGGGGAATCCTAGTATGTTGATTTGCTAGATTATATTTGGTTGCAGAACTGGGTGGTCTATGACGGTCTATGTCAAATGGGTTTTCCCCCTTGAGATATAAAATTGTAAAAGTCATGATGTAAAGTGTCTTGAGGGTTAGAAAATGTTTTAATCCCCTCATAAGTCCTAAGTCCTAGCTCCTAGGTAATTTTTCCAAAGGCTAAGTTCAAGGATCCAAAAAATAAAAATTAAAGAAATTTAAAATAAATTTTAAATAAATAAAAATAATTAATAAAATTTTAAAATTTTAAAAATAATTAAAAAAAAAAAATAAAATAAAATAAAATCTAAAAAATAAATAAATAATAAAATAATAAATAAGTCAAATTTTTGAGTAAATAAATGCAGAATTTTAATTTTTTAATATATTAAAATGCATTTAAAAATTCAACAATGAAATTAAAAAAAATCTTGATCCTCATCGACGGTCGAGATCATTTTGACATGGATCACTCGAACTAGCCATTGGGAATTTTTCCTTTTAATAGGGTGTTAGGGGTCATTTGAGATGAGATTGGATCTGAGAGTCTGGTGCTAAAGAAAGCTCTCTTGTACTCATTTTTTTTGCAATAAAGAAAGACTTTAGGATTAAAAGTCTTGCTGGTGTTACTCTTCTGAAAGTGTTGTAAGATGATTTGTTTTTCTGCATTATTTTATTTTCAGCGATTGATAGTAGCTTGATGAAGATTGATTTAGGCACAGGTATCTTGTCTAATCTCTGAGGTTTGAATGATGGTTAGATTCTGAAATATAATGGCAGATATCTCCATTTGATCTGGATTTCACTATTGTTTTCTCCCTCTATGTTACATTTTAAGCTGTGCAGGGAATCTTAATTTTTGAGTTTACCGGGCGTTAGGGGAAGTTCTCGGCTGAACCAGCCAACACCCGGATTGCATTTTCTGAAAGAGCCCAGCCAGTGCTAATCCCGGGCTTATCATTTGAATTTTTTTTTTATGAATGCATGAAGGGTTTTTTGAAACATCTCACATTAAGTTTAAAATTCAGAAAATATTTTTGTGGATTATTGATAAATCTAGCTGCTTGGAGTCATTAATCTGTAAATATTGTAATTATATAGCTAGATTTAGGGTTTACAGTTTTGTTTCTTTCACATTTTACTTCTGGGTTTTCTGTTTTTGCCATTGCAGGTTGTAGGTCTAAGAGGAAATTTTTGTTTGAAGCCAGATCTAGGCCTTGGAGGGTACAATCTAGCCTCACAACCAGTTCTCACGGGGGCACTGTTTTGTTGTCCAAGGGTTTCAAATTCATTCACTGTCAGAGCTGGAAATTTGTTGCAGGGTTTTGAAGCAAAGGTAGTTAAATTTTCTTTTTTAGAAGGAGCCCAAGGTTGCACAAGCCATACCCCTCCTGCGTGAATACAATTTTTCTGATTACGCTGGCCACTCTAGCCTTCCGTAGCAGCACGCAGACACCTGCGCAGTCATATTCCGCCATCATATCTTCAAATCCCCACGGTTTCTCCTACCCACGTCCACCTGCAATTCTTCACGCTGACCTGCAAGTTCAATACCTTCAAACTACAAGCCAATTCGTTCTCCAACACTGCCTGTATTTGCCTTCAGCATTTGTTTCTACGGCAGCTCAGGCTCTTCCTCACGCTGCAATCCCTACGCAGCTCCAACTTTCACGTCCAGTCCATTTCTCATTTCGATGAGCAGCCAACTCCATTCGCTGGCCATTTTCTGGGTTGTTGCCATTAATTTTTACGTTGTCCAGATCAGCAAAGTTGCTACCATTAATCTTTACGCTGCCCAGATCAGTAAATCTTTCTTCTACTGCTGCATTGAGCCACCCAAAAAGCATTCTCCGAACCCTTTCCGCCAGCCAACCTGCAAGCACATCAAGCCTGCACGCTGAAAATTTTCAGCCGCGAAATTTGCTCCAAAACCTATGCAACAAAACAAAAAAATCGATCAATTTTGTTCCATATGGCTGAGCTTGTTTTGGTTTTCATATATACGCACGGTGGCCTACTTAGATTTTATTTGATTTTTATTTAGATTTATTTAAAGGTATCGTTAGGACTTAAGATTTATGAACGCATTTTTATTTTGTAAAGATTTAGCATAGGTTCCTTTTTTTATTTAGTTTGGATATATTTAAGTTTTGTATCTATTCGATTTTCTTTTCTTTTGGTTACACTGTAGTTTTAATATTTAGAATTTTTAAAGTTTAGCTTTGTTTTAATTTTAAAGTAAATCAAAAAATCATAAAAAATAAAAATATTTAAAATAAAAAGAATTTGACTTTCATTTTTTATAGATTAGGTATTGATTTTCTTTTTAGGTTTTTAGTTTTTAATTTAGTTTGTTTTTGATCCAAATTTCAATAAATCCAAAATTATAAAAAGTTCTAAATTTTAGATTTTGCCTTTGATCTTTTTAGATTTATTTAGGATTTAGTTTTAATAATTTTAAATTTCCTTTAGTTTAGATTTAAATTAGTTTTTCTTAGAATTTATATTAAAATAAATAGATAAATAAAAATAAAAATAAAAATATTTAACAAATCAAAAATTTATGAAAAAAAATTAATAAAAAGCTGGAAATTTTTTAATGTCTTTTTTTTTTTGTTATGGTATAGTTAAATGTGCTTAAAATGTTTATATCTGGAGATTAACTATTTGAAATCTGGTCAGTGTTTAAATTTCGTGGTTGCTTACAGCTTTTAATTTTTTAAAATTTAATTGCTAGATCCTTATGAAGGCATTGTGTGTCTATTGAATAGCTGGCACTCTGCTTGGGTGATTTGATAATAAATGATCGTTTGACATGGTTTATATTTCTACAACATCTAATAAATAATCATTTAATCATTAACTCCATAAGGCATGGGTACATTATTCCTTAAATCAATCAAATGCTAAGTTGTCTTGTTGTGTCTCACAACCCAACTGGTCCATAGTTGGTCTTCATTCATCGCATAGGGTCTACCCCCCTTAGCCTCAGGAGATGGCTTAAATAGAGAGATCGGGGATCAAAGTGATAGCCCCCGATCTGAGCATGTTGTGACAATTTGTGTGACAACATTTTTTGGCGCCGTTGTCGATGATAGAGTTTTTCTGTCCCTGGCGTTTCAACGACATTCATCTTCTCATTTCTCATCATTCTTTCATCTTCCTCATCTCTTATTTGAGCTGGCTAAGTCAACATTTTTTGGCATCATTTGGATCTTTTCATCCCCTTATCTTTCGTCATATCAACACCTACTCGTCAGTTCGTTTCTTGTTTGGGTGACGACTCCATTTTCTTTTCATTTATTTTTCCCAAGCAAGAAGCCTCCCTCATATCTGCTTGTTGGTTGCTTTTTGGATCCTAGAATTAGATTCATGGCTCAAGTGGCGACTCCACTTCTTTCATCTCTTGATTTTCTTGAGCAGAGATCTTTTTCTATCATCCACTTGGTCCCTTGTTATCTATCATGGATTATTTGTTTAAACCATGTCATTTTACTGATGATCTCCATGATTTACCAGAAGTCGCCATTTCTAAATTACCTTTGTTCTCATGTGGTGATTCAGTCGCCGTTAAAAAGCATCTAGGCTTGTTTACTCGTATAATGATCATATATTGTAGAACCCCTCAATATAATCATGAAGATGTCAAAATGCGTCTTTTTGTCCTTTCTTTAGAGGGTGATGCTTTGAATTGGTTTAATAATTGTTCTGAAGATTCTTTCACTTCCTTACAAGACATTGTTGATGCTTTTAAAAATCGATATGGTGATCCAGATAGCTTGCCTTGTGCCCCTAAAATTGTGCAACAGAATGAAAGTAATCTTATAAAAGGTCCAGCTATCAATGAAAGATTCCATAAAAATTCTTCATATCAAAATGTGCAAACCACCTATACCATTGCAGATCAAATCCATGATAGTGGAAAAGCAGAGACAAATGACAATGAAAAGGAAGATCCTAAGCAAATTATACCAGAACTAATGTTGTTGGTAGAAAATATAGAGATCAATCAAACTAATTATGTCAATGATGTGAGAACTTTATGCACCTAGGGAGATGGAGATCATGCAAAATCAGCATCCTAAGGAAATTGAGGCCATGAAGATTAATCATGACACAGAAATTAGTTTTATGCAAAGCAAGTTATCGAGCTTAGAGGAAAATATAATGACCATGAAAGCTAATCATGATAGGGAAATTAATTCTATGCAAAATAAGTTATTAACTATGGATGAAGAAATGACTATGATAACATTCGATCATAAAAATCAGTTGGCTACCATGCAAGCAAATCATAAGAAAGAGATAAACTCTATGCGGCATTGCTTGATGACCATAAAGGAAAAGAACGATAAAGTAATAAAAGATATGAAAGAAGACCATGCCAGGAAAATCAGTGCTATGAAAGTTGAACACTCTAGCCAAATAGATGCCATTACAATACAGGAACATAAATTTCAACAACAGTTAGAGGATGAAAGAAAGTAGGGAATGACAATAGATCAGGAGCCTCCTTATTTGCTGCAACAAGCTCCATCTTATTATGAGGAGGTCATTGGTTCAATTGAAAGGTGGTTAATTGAAGGTGATCCAGATAAAATTAAAACCGATAAAGATCAGATGCAAGATGAAGAAAGACATGTCACGCATATCTTACATACTTCGTCTAGGAGCTTTGAAGCAGAAAGTATCACATCATCAGTAATACAACCTGCAATGAAGAAAAAGCGGAAGAGAGAAAATGAGAAGAAGATTTGATGCATCAGACGGCCGCGAGCAGCTTGATTTTTCAGATAGGGAAAATTCTTACAGTATGTAGAAATGGACATGGCACATCTGACAAGCAGCCGACAGAGTTGCCTGAAAGCAGGCAAATGCTTAGTATACACTATATTGAACACATCTGATGCCATGGGGCATCCTCTGTATTTCTAACCTTACTCCTTGTTTTTTCAGCATTTTCATTTTTGTTTTAGGATTAGATTTACTTTTCTAGATAGTTAATAAATGAAGAGCTTATATCTTTCATGTGCTTAATGTTATATGATGATCTTTTTGGACGGACGCTACTTATATTTTGTTGTGTGTTGCATGGATGCAGATTCTGGATTCTCATATTCCTACAATGCAGCAACGTGTCCCCAAGTAGAGCCAGATGTTGACCACCACATGTCAACTACCCATAGCAGTACACCCCCTTTTCTTCGCAAAAGGGATAGTGCTTGATCGACGTATCAGTACCATTCGACAGTCATCGTCGACCTGATCATGTTATGTTGTAAACCCAGTCTGAATGTGTAAATTGTAAATAATCTTAGCAGATCTAGGTCATGTATGTAAATTGCTAGGTGGACCTAATTTTCTAGTCATAATCTACGTTCCGAAAGGTTTTTTGTCTCACCGATCCATGATGGGCAGAGTTTTCCTTCAGCCTAACCCCAAAGCCAGAATGAATTTTGTCATTAGAATCTTAGGGGAATCCTAGTGCATTGATTTGCAAGATTATATTTGGTCGCAGAACTGGGTGGTCTATAAGGATCTATGTCAAATGGGTTTTCCCCCTAAAGATGTAAAATTGTAAAAGTCATGATGTAAAGTGTCTTGAGGGTTAAAAAATGTTTTAATCCCCTCATAAGTCCTAAGTCCTAGGTCATACGTAATTTTTCCAAAGGCTAAGTTCGAGGATCCAAAAAATAAAAATTAAAGTAATTCAAAAAATTAAAAAATAAATAAAAATAATAATAAAATTTAAAAATTTAAAAAATAATTAAAAAATAAAAAATAAAAAATAAAATAAAATTTAAAAAATAAATAAATAATAAAAAGTCAATTTTTTGAGTAAATAAATACATAATTTTAATTTTTTAATATATTAAAATGCATTTATAAATTCGACGGATGAGATTAAAAGAAATCTTGATCCTCATCGATGGTCAAGATCATTTTGACATGGATCACTCGAACTAGCCGTTAGGAATTTTTCCTTTAAATAGGGTGTTAGGGGTCATTTGAGATGAGATTGGATCTGAGAGTCTGGTGCTAAAGAAAGCTCTCTTGTACTCATTTTTTGTGCAATAAAGAAAGACTTTAGGGTTAAAAATCTTGCTGGTGTTACTCTTCTGGAAGTGTTGTAAGATGATTTATTTTTCTGCATAATTTTATTTTCAGCCATTGATAGTAGCTTGATGAAGATTGATTTAGGCACAGGTATCTTGTCTGATCTCTGGGGTTTGAATGATAGTTTAGATTCTGAAATATAATGGCAGGTATCTCCACTTGATCTGGATTTCACTATTGTTTTCTCCCTCTATGTTAATGGTTGATTTCAAGTTGTGCAGGGAATCCTAATTTTTGAGTTTACCGGGCGTTAGGGGAAGTTCTCGGCTAAACCAACCAACTCTCAAATTGCGTTTTCTAAAAGAGCCCAGCCAGTTCTAATCCCGGGCTTATCATTTGAAAAAAAAAATTATGAACGCATGAAGGGTTTTCTGAAGCATCTCACATTAAGTTTAAAATTCTAAAAATAATTATGTGAATTATTGATAAATCTCGATGCTTAGAGTCATTAATCTGTAAATATTGTAATTATTTAGCTAGATTTAGGGTTTTCAGTTTTGTTTCTTTCATATTTTACTTCTGGGTTTTCCGGTTTTGCCATTATAGGTTGTAGGTCTGAGAGGAAATTTTTGTTTGAAGCCAGATTTAGGCCCTAGAGGGTAAGATCTGGCCTTGCAACCGGTTCTCACGGGGGCAGTGTTTTGTTGTCCAAGGGTTTCAAATTCAGTCACTGCCAGAGCTGGAAATTTGTTGCAAGGTTTTGAAGCAAAGGGAGTTAAATTTTCTTTTTTAGAAGGAGCTCAAGGTTGCACAAGCCATACCCCTCCTACATGAATGCAATTTTTCTAATTACACGGGCCACTCCAACCTCCTGTAGTAGCACGCAGTCATCTGCACAGTCATATTCCGCCATCATATCTTCAAATCCCCATGGTTTCTCCTACCCACGTCCACCTGCAATTCTTCACGCTGACCTGCAAGTTCAATACCTTCAAACTGCAAGCCAGTTCGTTCTCCAGCACTACCTGTATCTACCTTCAGCGTTTGTTTCTACAGCAGCTCAGGCTCTTCCTCACGCTGCAATCCTTACGCAGCTCCAACTTTCACGTCCAGTCCATATCTCAAAGTTGCTGCCATTAATCTTTACGCTGCCCAGATCAGTAAATCTTTCTTCTGCAGCTGCATTGAGCCACCCAAAACGCATTCTCCAAACCCCTTCCGCCAGCCAACCTGCAAGCACATCAACCCTGCACGATGAAATTTTTCAGCCATCGAAATTTGCTCCAAAACCTGCGCAGCAAAACAAAAAAATCGATCAATTATGTTTTATATGACTGAGCTTGTTTTGGTTTTCATATATACGCACGGTGGCCTAGTTAGATTTTATTTGATTTTTATTTAGATTTTATTTAAAGGTATAGTTAGGACTTAAGATTTACGAACGCATTTTTATTTTGTAAAGATTTAGCATAGGTTCCTTTTTTTTATTTAGTTTGGATATATTTAAGTTTTGTATCTATTCGATTTATTTTGTAAAGATTTAGCATAGGTTCCTTTTTTTTATTTAGTTTGGATATATTTAAGTTTTGTATCTATTCGATTTGCTTTTCTGTTGGTTAGGTTGTAGTTTTAATATTGAATTTAAAGTTTAGCCTTGTTTAATTTTAAAGTAAATCAAAAAATCATAAAAATAAAAAGATTTAAAATAAAAAGAATGACTTTAATTTTTATAGATTAGGTATTGATTTCTTAGGGTTTTTAGTTTAATTTAGTTTTTGTTTGATCCAAATTTCAAAAATCAAAATTATAAAACGTTTTAAATTTAAATTGCTTGATCTTTTTAGATTTATTTAGGATTGGTTTTTTAAAATTTCCTTTACTTTAGATTAAATTCTTTTGCTAGAATTTATATAAATAATAAATAAAAATAAAAAATTTTAACAATCAATATGAAAAAAGATTAATTTAAAGTCTTTTTTTGTTATGGTATAGTTAAATGTGCTTAAAATGTTTATATCTGGAGATTAACTATTTGAAATCTGGTTAGCATTTAAATTTCGTGTTTGCTTAAAGCTTTTAATCTTTTAAAATTTAATTGCTAGATCCTTATTAAGGTGTTGTGTTTCTATTGAATATCTTGCACTCTGCTTGGGTGATTCGATGATAAATGATCGTTCTACATGGTTTATATTTCTGCAGCATCTAATAAATAATCATTTAATCATTAACTCCATAAGGCACTGGTACATTATTCCTAAAATCAATCAAGTGCTAAGTTGTCTTGTTATGTCTCCCAACTCAACTGGTCCACAGTTGGTCTTCATTCATCCCATAGGGTCTACCCCCCTTAGCCTCGGGATACAACTTAAACGGAGAGATCGGAGATCAAGGTGACAGCCACCGGTCTAAGCACTGTCGTGACAATCTATGCGACAACAAGTTCTACTGTCACTTCTTGGAAACGCTACCCTAGCATACTTTCCAAGTACACATCCTCTGCACACATCACCGTGTTCCATGCCAAGTTCTGGAACCCCTATTACTGTTTCTCTGAGCATCCTGAATGCTCCATGGTGTAGATGTCCCATTCTCCTATGCCATAACTCATTCAAATCATTCCCACTGTTACTCTCACTCAATGTTTTTAAAACCGGAACCGGTGATCGGACCGGTCCACCTAATGAACCGGGTTACCGACCGGAACCGGTCTAACCGGGACTGGTTTGGTCTAAACGAACCGGTTTTAAAAAAATACATTAAATAATTAATTTTTAATGAAAGAAAACTATTTTTAAGATGTAAAACCATGATCCAGATTCTGTGACAAGTTCAGATCCTCCTTAATGGCAACCATATCTAAAGTACCAATCAAGTCATAATTATCTCCAATTCGAAGGTCAAACCATGTTTGATTTCTGAAACATCCAAGGCATTAGTATCACATCTATGTGGAAGATGTATCCGAATTCTTGTAATCTATGATTAAGCTTGTTTTGTATTTGTGATGGAGTCACATTGTAAAATATTGAAGGACTGTCATAAATTTCTATTACAAAAGAAATCTGGAGAAGATCTTCATAAGTATACTTTTTTCAGATAGAAGATGTGATCTAAAGACTTGGAATATATTCGCATCAACTTATACAGGCTTGGATATTGCATTAACAAAGCCCTATTAAGGACTGTCATGATTCTCAAATAATGTGAATTCGTTCTAACTGCCTGGTACTTGCTAAAGGGAACTTGTATTCATACATGAAGGGTATAAGATCTGATAATGGTTCCAAACCATTGAAGTTGTCATCACTGAAAGATGAAACACTTCATGTGATGAACAAGGTATCTACTATCAAGTTACCTTCTAAGCGTCATTAAATATCAGTTGGTAAAGAGAGAATCTTAAATCCTTGCTATAGGTAATGAAGGTGACAAAACTATGTTTCCCGGATTTTCACTGCTATCAAAGGTATCATTGACAGCTTGTTTACCTTTATGGAGTCATGATGAAAATACTGAATTGTTACAGAAGAACTCATAGTCCTTGCTTCAGGAAATAAAGAATGATAAGGTCTTTCATGGTGATAATGATATTATTTAAAGGGTTCTGACGACTCAGTAAGATGAAAATTCTTGGTTGTAGTGCTGGTATAATTCTGCTGCAATTTGATATGACTATAGGTTATCATGCCCCATTCTGTAATTTGAATCTGATAACATCTATGCAGAGATCTAGGGTTTGGATGGGCTTGACCATAAACCGGCCGGTTTGCTAAAAACCGGCCGGTTTGCTAAAAACCGGCCGGTTCCGTCCTAAACCGGCCGGTTAAGGCCCGGTTAGGTCAAATTTCAGGCGAAGGAGGGGTCCAGACCGGGTTTTCATGCCGGTTCTGACCAGTGGCCTAGCTAACCGGCCGGTCAGACCGGTAACCGGTTTTTTTCACCGGTTTTAAAAACACTGTTCCATACAATTGCCCAACTGCGAAACCCTTCGCGTGGTTCCTTCCTTACCGTCTGCCCGCATTCCCTTTCTCCCTTTAACGCCAAACCTACCTTTGTATCCCTCGTTGCTCGATCCGCTGGCTTTACCTCTCGACATTCATTCTGCATTCATCGCCCTCCCGTCGAGCACTTCCATTCCCACCAGACTACATAGCTACAAACACAAACAAGACGCTATTTTCTTGGGGTTTCATTCATTTTTATTTTATTTTTTTAAGTCTTTACTTACAGTTTAGGTGGGCATTTTAATCTTAAAAAGAATCTGTTTGTAAAGGAAACTTAGAGATTATTTATTGTATTAGCTTTTTGTTTTGATTTTTTTTTTTTTCACTTTTTTATTTTTGACTTATGATTTTAATTTTTTAATTTTTTGTTTTTTGTTTCATTTAAAAAATATCATAAAAAAATAAAAATTTCAAAAAATCCAAAACATTTTAAATTTTGGTCACTAATGAAATAAATTAAAGGGATTTGCATTTTTACATTAAAAACTTTAATGTGGCCTATGGCCAATTAAAATTTTAATTTTTAACCCTTTGATTCATTTTTCTGTCACATTAAAAGATTTTGATTTCTTCATTCCACTAATTGCTTAAGGAATAATTAAAATGCTAATTTAAAGTTCCTTGGTCTTATTTGGTGATTAAATGCATTTTCATTATTCTTCCATGGTCAAGGTGCGATAAATGTTTTAAATCATATTGGATAAAGTTAATTGTTCTAGATCTGAATTCCTAATGAAAATCATTTTTCTGGAATCTATTGCATGATACAGTTTTGGGCATTTATATTGATCATTCCTTATTGTCACCATTCGTCACATATTGGAAAATTGCTCTAAATAGCTTGTTTTCTTACTTAATCTATGGTTAATTCAAATTAAAGGCACTGGTCTGTAGTTCTTTTTAACTTGTGATTGTTTCTATATATCTCAATTGACCGAGACTTGTTCTAAATTCCTCATGTTGTTCATCCTTAAAATCTCCTAGAGCCCGTGTTCCACAGGCTACCCTCATCCATTTACATTAGGGACTACCCCCCCTTGACTTGTCTAGGAGAGAGTCTAAACGGGTGAGTAAGGATTAGAGTGGCAGTCCTTACTCTAAGCATTGTCGCGATGCCTAGACACTTTGTGCGACAATAGGACCTATAATAACATAAATGAAGAAGATCAAGCAAGGAAATAAAAGGACCGAAAAAGAAGTCTATAATGGAACCACGAAATTGCAGGGCGAAACTTTTTGTAATGGAACCATGAACTTGTAGGGCTGAAAATATGGTGCAAGCTACAAAAATTGCAGGGCAAACCAAGATCTTTGTTGAGGAGCAGAATTGTGTTGACTTGGACTAAAGTTTGACTTGAGGATTGACTTGGTGGAGAGAAGGAGGTCACTTGTCTTGGTCTTAGGTTCTGGTTGTCTCAATTTGATTTGAATCTACTAGTGGAAAAGTTTGACTAGGTTTTCCACATCATAAAGGTTTTGCCCTGGTTTGGAGCCTATCTCTGGTGTCTCTATTGTTTGCATTGTTCTTCTTGTTTGGCATTTGTCTTGATGATGTACAAAACATAATAATGATGATGAACTAATGTAATAAGAATCACAAAACTTGTCAAAGTATAAGAGAAATCATTAATAAAACCCTAATCATGCACCACCCTAGATTTCTCAACACGGGTCACAAGGAAAATGTGGGACCTAATTAGAAGTTCAATGCAGATGAGATAAGGACATGGGTGTCAAATTGAAGAGCAACAGAATAATGGTGATGGCAGGAAACCTTTGAGGTGTTGGATGTGTGGTGAAGAGCATCGCAAGAGGGATTGTCAATCACATCAGGGTGGCAGAATTCAGATTTACAATGCTCAAGAGGTGCAAACAGTTGGGGCTGTAGGCCAGAGCATTCCTTGGATCTATGCAGCAGTGGATGATAGGCAAGGAGATCATCAAGCATCCATTATCAAGATGGAAGAAGTGCATGGAGAATCTTGGTTGGTGCAGTTGGCTACAAGGACCAAGAGAAGAGTTCATCACTGAGTCAGAACTTTGTTCATTTGAGCTTAATGGTATGCCCACATCAGCACATCTAAATGTGCTTCCTTTGGGTTCATATAGCATGTTTTTGGGCATGGGTTGGTTGTTCATTCAAAGGACCAAGCTAGATTGCTATGACAAGCCCATTGAGTGCCTCGATAACGCTGGAGAAAAGAGAGTCTTGCAAGGCAAGAAGAAGCCTACGTCAGTGAGAATGGTTATAACTATGCAATCCAATCGCAACCGCAAAAAAGGTGTTTATTTTTGTAATACATATTTCTAGTGAAAAAGGTAAGGATGTTGAGGATCATGAGGTCCTAAAAAAGTATCTTGCCCTGCAGCAGTTTCATGACATGTTTCCTGCAGAGATTCCAGAGCTACCCCCTCATAGGGAGGTGTACTTTTCTATTGAATTGGTACTAGGAGTAGCACCAGCATCTAAGGCACCATACAGGATGAGCACTACGGAGGCGAACTTGAAGTTGAGGCTTAAGGAAATGCTTGATAAGGGATACATAAGTCCAAGTGTGTCGCCTTGAGGTGCACCAATGTTGTTTGTAAGGAAGAAGGATGGTACTCTCAGATTGTGCATTGATTATAGGCAATTGAATAAGTTGATTATCAAGAACATGTATCATTTTCCATGGCTTGATGATTTGTTTATTAAGTCAAAGGGAGTTGCAGTGTTTTCGAAGATTGATTTGAGATCAAGATATCATCAAGTGCGCATCAAGAAATCCTTCATGCACTTTATTGATTTATTCCTACCTACTTGTTCTGTTAATTAACAAGTTATTTACCATGTAAATACTAGAGATAAATACAAATACATGCTCAACATATTACAAATCATCAATTGAAGGATATAGAAACAAGCACACAAGTGACATCGTTGCTTTTGGACTAATGTCCCCGAAAAAACCCAATGCGGGAAAACCGATGCAGCTAACTGAGGGATTTATTATTAAGCAGTTCTATTTTTAGTACACTGAGTGCCAAACTGGTTAACCCGACAAAGATGAAAAATTTGGCAACAATACCTCTCTTCCAAAACAAGTATTCAGAAAGCCTGCTCCACGAAATCCCTCTCTAGCACAATCTAAAGCTCAACATCAGCCCTCCTAGCCTTTGCGTCAGCCTGAAACCCTCTACGTCAGCCTACTGAGGCTTTGCGCAACCTCTCTGGCTCTCTGCATCACTCCTACAACCTCTGTGTGCATGACGCAGGCCCTTCTGGCTCTGTGCAGTCTCTGTTGCCTCTCTATGGCCCCCTCTGGCTCTGTGTCTGCCTCTCTCTGCTTCTGCGCTGGTCTCTCAGCACTGTCCCTACCTCTCTGCCTCGTACTTACTACCACTCACTGCAACTGATCATTGCTTCTATCTCTCTTAGCAAACCCCGCTCTAGAGAATAGAATGACTAATCACTCTGGTGTATTCTCCAAGTGACCCTCAAGCCTCCTCTTCTACTTTTCTCGTTGACAAATCAATGGTCGAGATTAAGTCCCTAATTGATGGCTAAGATTAGATCTAGCTTGATCCATGTCTTTTGGACCATTCTAACATAGTTTTAATTAATTCACATTAATATTTTAATTTCCCTAAGTTTAGACTTAGGGACTCCATTAAAAATAATAATTATTTTAATATCTCCCAAACTATTTAGAATCTGCCCAAACCCTTTCTGGGTATTGGAGATCTCATGTGTCCTAACCTCTCCACCAAATTTCGTGGCTAGATTACATCCGATGCTACCCCAAATCAACACTCCTTCTTAGCGAGGATTGTGCTCTAGCAATACTCCTCACTGAGTATTACCCTGATCATCTGACATCGGTCCCTGTGTTGATGCTAGGCCTACTACCTAACATCCTCTACATTGTTGCACCCTGTACTGCTGCCCATAGCTCTGCCACTGCCATTGCTACATCTGTATGACAGCTCCCTCTACATCCGTGTTGCTGCCCATGGCCTGGCCACTACCACTGTTGTGTCTGCACTGCATCTCCTCTCATCATGTTGCATCGTGTTGCCCATAGCACTACCAATGTTAATTGTTGCACTGCAACTCAGTTACTGAGAAGTAATTAATTGATCTCCCAACTCTAACCTCTCTGTCAGGCTAGAGTACTCTAGATGTTGAAGCTCCCTCTGCCGCTGACAAGTGCTCCCTCTCTGACCTTTGTGCTGCTACAACAACTCCCTACATCTCACACCGTTGCACACCTCTCTGTGCCATCCTGTACTAGTGCAACACTCTCATGCCTCTCGCACTATTGCAGCCTGCGAGCCTCGCGCTGTCCTAGGAAATCTGCATTGTAGCTCTCTTTGTCGCTTCATCTGCATCCATCTCTACCCACATCCAGCAATCCTGCTACTCCTCTTCGAGGCACTCGTAGCAAGGTATAATCCAAGAGGCTGGGTACCTCGAGGATCCTACCCCTCATCGCCTATAGTCCATCTAACAATAGCTTGATGTCTCCCCACTTCTCCTCAAGTGGTGTGTGTGCACTCATGGCACAGTCATCGTCTGTCTCCACTTCCTTCTCTGCCCTTGCTAGCGCTGCCTTGGTCTCGAAGGCCTCTCCCTTGTTCTTTTTTTTGGACACTGGGTCGCATAATGACCCAGCTCCCCACAGTGGAAGCATTTGATCTTGGAGAGGTCCTTCTTTTGTTTCTCTTGCTTTCCCTCAGATGTTAGGGCAACATCCTCCTCCTCCCTCCTCCTTGACTCTAATCCCCTTGCTGCTACTTCCCGCCTTACTTAGCCTTCTGATCTCTTCTTGGCGAAGATCCACCCACATTTCCTCCCAATGTGGAAGGGTCGCTCTGCCCAATATACTCTAGACAAATACTTCCCAGTCTTCTGAGATTGCATTTAGGGTTGTTCTCACCATCAATTCTTTATCTGGCATGGCCCTTATGGAAGTCAGTTGATCTCAGATCTCATTCAGTTGACCAAGGAAGGTGTCGATCGGTTCTCCCTTCTCATCTGGTATGACCGCAACTAATTTTCTAGTAACACCCTTCTCTGCACAGAAGTATGCTGGTACAATTTCTTTAGGGCCTCCCACATCTCATTTGTCGTTTCCTTCTCGGCAATTTGTGGTACTAAATGGTCCTTGACCCCGTCAAGGATGATGATCTTGACCCTCGCCATTGCCTCCTCGTACTTGTCGTTATCAGCTGGGTCAATTGGGATTGCTATCGTCCTCAAGGCGAAGTGCTTGACACGATTTCTATCAAGTACGGATAAGATTTTAGCCTTCCAGACTGCGAAGTTTGAGGCTCCATCTAGTCTGTCCTAGTCTCTTACTCCGTGTAGTGCCATGCTGTGCTTCTACTTCCCTTCTGGAAGTTCTCGATGTGACTCCCTTTGAGCCTTGATTTCCCTCCTAGAAGCCCTTCTGCCGATATCGATATGCCCCCTACTCTAATCATCTGTGCAACTACACCCTTGTTCCGGATTTCTCAACAAGAAACCCTCCATAGCAACTCCCTCCTCCTTGGCCTTGCCTTGTTAGGTATTGTTCTGACTATAGTACCCCACCAACTCCACTCTGCAACTTACCCCTGAAGGTGAGAGCTCCCAGGGTCTGCGCAGTCCTAGCACCGGCAAACTAACTCCCTCAGCCAACTGCGTCAACCCACCTGGCCTTTGCATGGCTCTGCGTGAGCCTGTTTTTGCCTCCTTCAACCTCTACACAACCTCTTCTTGGCTCGAACTTGATGATGCAGGCACTGAGTCACCCCTTCCTTGCTGCTTTGTTTCTAGGAACAACTTTTGTCAGTGAGGACAACTATTTTCTGTTGTTGCTGCTCTACTCTGCTAATGTCCTCAGTGCTCCTATGATCTGCAACCACCCTTTGATACCATGTTGGAATTTCTAAGTCTGACACATTAGAAACCCTTCATGCACTTTACTGATTTATTCCTACCTACTAATTCTGTTAATTAACAAGTTATTTACCATGTAAATACTGGAGATAAATACAAATGCATGCTCAACATATTACAGATCATCAACTGAAGGAAATAGAAACAAGCACACAAGTGACACCATTGTTTTTGGACTAATGTCTTTGAAAAACCCAATGCGGGAAAATTGGTGCAGCGATCTAGGGGTTTTATTATTAAGCAGTTCTTTTCTAAGTACACTAGGTGCCAAATTGGATAACCCGACAGAGTTCTTAGGTGGAACAAGGAGAATACTAAGAGTGAAAAGGTTGATGTGGCAGCCTCAATGCTACCTTCAACATAGAGTGAAACACCCACCAATAGTCATTTCACTTTAGCTAAGGACAAGCCATTTCCCTTGCATATAAAAAGGGAAAGGCAACCATGAGCTAGCTTACGAGATTGACCATTGTAGATGACTCATGGTGATGACATACATTTATTATATATTTGATGTAACTTTTATTGTGTATTCAATTTTGAGTATTGATTGGACATCTATCAGGTTTCAATATCAATAATTAATGTTTGATGTATCTTTTGGCATGTTATGCATCTTGAATATCAATGCTTTTGTGTATTTGTGGAGATGTGATCATTTGATGTTGTTAATTTGCATTTCTTTAAATTGAAAGAAAATGGAATATATTTTTGTGCCATGATTTGTTGAATTTTTAAATTTCTCTATAATGTTTCTGACGTCTCAAGCTCCAGACACTAGCCAGTTTTTTTGTCAATGTCGATGTTTGCAAAACCATTTTCTGCATGTTTCAATTTTGAGAAATATTCAAAATTGTATTCACATAGTTTACTAAAATGATATATCACAATCAATCTGGCATTATGGCATGTGTATAAAGATAATTGTGCAATTAAATTTACTTTCTCTAGAAAGATTTAACATAATCAAGGAACTAAGAGAAATAAAATTACCATCTAAAAAATATAGAATGCTTTTATCCGGAACCAAACAAAATGCCACATTTGTCAATACCAGTGATATATTAACTAAAGAACACACTTAAAAAATGAGTGTGGCTTCTTAAGAAAATACAATAATAAATAATAACAAACGTTGTGCTACTCCTGATAGAGTTCATCTTAAGAGAGGAAAGTAATATGCGCACTCTTGATGAAATCTGACGAGTTCAGTAAAATCCTCAGATGCTTCAACACGCTCTTGTAAAAGATTCCACTGAGATTCAATCACATCAACCTGCCATCAACAATGTGGTTGATTTTATCAAGTAATTGTTACTTCAATAGCAATATACCAAATGTGTTCATTTTTCCAAGAACCAATATGGAAAACAACGATTTTGAAAATTGGAGATAATTTGAACAAATGGAACCAGGTAAGAATGCATTTCTTTTTCTTCCATTTTTGGAATAAAAACTTCCTATTATGACCATTAAAATTTTCATCATATGTAAACAAAATGCCTTTTATACAAAAAAAGGTTGCAAAAGCAGCTTCCACAAGCCCTATCAAAACACAAAATTCTGTTGGCTACAAGAATGGATTTCTATACAAGGTAGTAAAATTTTAAAAGCAAAATGAAAAAACATTGTTTAAATGTCACTTACGAGAAAATGGAATCTTGATTTGTCTTCTTTAGGACATCATACGGGAGCCTTTCAAATTAAATAATTATAATGTACTGCACTTATATAATGCAGGCAAGGACCATTACAGTTTTAGATACGAGCATTGCAATAAGTTATGGCCACACAATTGAATAGATCCCCACAATAAATTCAAAATCCTATGACAGGGAAAATACAACTAGAATAAACGAATGTAGCTCTTGTTGAGATTTCATCAATGATTCATGCATAGACAATAATATAGCGCTTTGGAATTTTGTACATTAAATCACATTGTTTTTCATTATGTTAAAATTTTAAATGCATAAATAAGTTCACTAATGCCACTTGCGACCTTTTTTGCTGGTAAAGAGGGGCTAGCAAAATTTCGTCCACCAAAGTTCAATTTCCTCCAAAACTGTGCTATGTTTTTTCCAATAAAATAGTTGGTCAGCATGGTTGTTGCCTCAAAATCTAGCAAGCATTGTGAGAGGATTCACAAGGCAAAGGCTAGACCATGTTGCAACAATGAGGGAGATTGCCACTGTCACCTCAACAATCTTCCTCCTACTCTTTAGTGGAATTGCACAGTGGAGGCTTCCTAGTGATCTCACCTAAGGGGTATTCTAGGTTATATGACTCAAGCTTATGTAAATATAGGTAAGGATACTCTTCAATGGAGAAAGACACAATTCCTTTTGTATAGGAATGGTGTATTATATACCAAGCCCTAAAGAGGCACATATGACCAAGGGTTTTAAGATGTATATTAGTATAGGAATTACATGGCATACATGCACCAACAAAGGATTTGCAAATGACATAATCAACAAAGGAGAAAGCAAACCCTCAAATTGAACCCTAAGTTGAAGCCCTAACTAGGGTTAGGGTTTTTCTAGGGTACGAATTATTTAGAGAAGATGATGTCAGCCTTTCTATGGCAAATTTAACCATGTAAAATGCAAATTTTTTAGTGATACGGCTCTATAAGCTTAAATTAAATCCTCTTTAGCTCCAACATTCTCTTACCAGTGCCCTAATTGAATTCAACACTACAAATATCCCTAGCAGCTTGCCTTGAAGGGCTTAGAAAACTAAAATGAATGAAAATTTTGAAGTTTTTGTAGTTTTATACGAACACCAAAGAGACCAATGCCTATCCCTACTTGGGTGATGGAGTCTTTGCAGCTAAATTTAAGAGAAAATGAATTAATGTTTGGAGTAAGGGGCAAAATCTTGTTTTCATTTGAACAAAGACTAGCTATCTTTTTTGTGAGGAATGAAATTAAATAGGGGAAGCTCTCTAGGAGGTCCCCTCTGGATTCAAGGAAAATAAATTTCACATCCAACAATCAACTAAGATTTTCCATAAATAATATGCATTTAGACATGGAACAAAAAAACCATAGCATTAATTAATCACATGAAGATAATAAAACTTGCAATTAAACTTACAATTCTTCCAAATACCTTCTTTGAATACCAAAAGGCATCTCCAAAACAAAAATCAATCTCCAATAGCAATAGCTACAAAAAGAACACATATTCACAAGTAGTGAGCTTACAAAAGGCTAAGTTGAGCTCTCTAAAGGAGGCCAAAATCCATGAGTGATGATTTACGTAGTTCCCCACTCTGGTTGACCTACCCTAATATTACATAAGCCTTGATATAGCCTTAGGGGTCATACATTATTCATTGAAGACCTCAAGTCGAGGATCTAGTTATTTGACTTTTACTATTAGTGGATGCGATAATAATTGTTATATGTTAGTTTGATGTTATGATGATAATGGACCTCTTTGATGACTATGTCTAACCATATGATGGATTCATTATGTTGTCTTGTTCACAATAGCTTCTTGCCTACAATTAGCGATTATGTTGACGATTATGTCATGATGATGATTTAGCATACACAATTATATTGATGACTAACATTATAAATAGTTATTACTGATGATTATTGAGTGTGGCAAGAGACCACCCAGATGCACTTGCATGTGATGAACCGACAACCTCTAGATTGATTGAATTACATACTATTGTCTCAAAAAATTTAAGTTCAAATTTGTATTTTGCTATGATTATCGATGGCATGTTAGTGGTTGCAGACATAAGTGAGTTGCTTGGTCGAACGACTCACACATGGGTGATTGGGTTGTATAGATAGATGGAACTTCATGGGAGGGGTGGGACAATGTCCCTAATTTCACCCACTAGCACTCCCACCATGACTTAGGGCTCAAAGGTGTTGGAATACCTTCGCCTTGAAAAACACGATGTTGTGGGAGCAGACCTCTGATTGGGTTACTCACGAGGATTTATTCGGGGGTGTGCATCAAAGTGTATTCCTCGATCCCTAGCAACATTAGTCTCACTATAGAGGGCGACATAGGAGTAGACAATGGTCTCTGTCATCATGCCCAGTTTTTCCCCTCAAAGTCACCGGATGCCTAAAGGGCAAATGGCATGGCACCCTTGAAACTTCAAGGAAATTTCTTGAAGGGCACGACCAACTTGGTAGGCTTGGCATCAAGAAGAAAAAACTGAAAGATAATTAAGAGTTGCTACTCATACAATGATCAACACTCATTCACACCATGTAGTAAGAGAGGTTTTAGAATCAAATTAACTAAATCAAGGGTAAACCTTGTGTAATATTCCTAATTAGCCATGGCTAATTGGAATATTCGATTTTGCTCAATCTTGCTTTCTATAGTTATTTGTAAATAAAAAGGTGAGGAAAAAGGGGGCATAACTCACTTTCAGAATAAAAGTCACTTCCTAGTAGCACAACGTTGTGACTTAAAGGGGAGCCAAGGGGGCCAAAGGACCACGTAGAGATGGGGCCCACGCAGACACTTGGAGGGACTGTGTAGATGGGAAAAGGAACACGTGGCAAGAGGAGATTACGTTGGAGGAGGTGAGCCTTGGGATTCAGAGAGGCCAATGCTATAAAGAAAAGAGGAGCCTCCTCATTTTAGCATTCAGTGATGAGCATTTGAGCTAGTCATTTCGACTTGGAGCACGCTAGCTGTTTAGCTTGTCTGTAGCACTGTTTAGTGCACTAAGTGCCTCCGTTCGGAGATCTCACCCTTAGCCCCGGGGGACTTCAAGTGCCTACTCGGGCAAGGTAGTTTCAGCAGCCTTTTCGTAGTAGTTTTGGTCTTTGGCATTGAGGTGGAGTTGAGCATTGGAGGACTGCGCAGTCTTGAGAGAGAGGGACGCAATTTTTCTCGGAGCAGTTCTGGATTCGAGGTTTGTGGAGGAGTTGAGCTAGGAGATTGAGCAAGAGATCAGCTCTTGCATATTGGACGAGTTTGGCAGAGTTTCAGCAGTATTCTGGAGGATTCTACTCAGTGGCAGCGCAGAGCCTTGAGGGATTGCGTGATTCCTCAAGGGGGCGATTTTCGAGGGTCGGCCATTTCAGAAACGCTTTTTGGGTTTTTCTGGGTTTTCTGAGTAGAGGTGGATTCCAGAGTTTCAGCATTTTCTGAGGAGGGGAACAGCCCCAAATCCTCATTTGATTTCCAACAGCAACAGCAGCATGGCAGTTTCCCAACAGCATCCATGCAGTTCAAAGAGAGGCCATTCCTTTGCTATTCTAAGTACATTTCTTCACTTGCCTGGTGCAAGTCGAGGTGCCATCTTTTCTGATCACCTCCTATACTCGTTCCGTTACTCAGTATAATAAAATGGCTTCGCATTTCTCTCTGCATTTCTCGAGTCTCTGCTTATATTTCATGTTTCCATTATTATATGTTGCACCACTGTTATTTTTATCATTTTGAGCTTCCCGGTTATTATATCATTTATGCGTATTTAGTTAGAGTTTACTGGGGTTTTGGGGAATATCTCTGAAACGGGATATTACAGTGGTATCAGAGTATAGATCTGGCTCAGCCTATGGAGCTAGCAATCTATGACACCGAGGGAAAAACCCTACATCTGTTACAAAGGTAGGAGATACAGAGACACTGGGCGTAGGTTGGAGAACATCTACAGAGAGGGAGACTGTGTTCCGGTGGTGGACGCAAAACAGGAGGAGCCTATGGTGGATGCAGAACAGAAGGAGCCTAGGGTGGACGCAGAGCAGGGGGATCCGATGGCAGATTAGGACGGGAAGAGATTTGCAGACATGCTCCTCAAATCAGTCTAGGATCTGTCGAGGCAGATCGAGGTGATGAGGCAGAGATTCACAGCAGTGGAGGCTCGACAGCGTGAGAACCCAGGGGTTTTCCACGTTGGTGAGGGATCAGGTACATCCACCATTTTCCAGAGCAGGGTGCAGCTCAACATGATATTACTCCGCAGATGGCCTCACATGCCCCTACAGCTCTACCATGCCCACTTTCCTAGCAGCAGACACGGGGGTCTGAGCCCAACAAGAGGCAAAGCCCGGTCATATGGGTGATTATTTTGCAGAGTACCAGGCCTATGGGTAGGGGTTCAAGGATGCTCTTTCATTCAAAGATTTTGTTCAGCTCCAATGGGATAGTAAACCCCGTGACCATCACAGAGGACATCGGCATTATCACGATGGAGACACCCACTGCACAGCTAGTAGATTCCACTTGCCCACGTTTGATGGTTCATCAAACAGTTCAGCAAGGTCTTGGGTGGAGAAGCTGGACATCTATTTCCAGCTTAACCAGATGTCGGAGGCAGAGGCCATCAAGGTGGCGACATTACATTTGGATGGTGAGGCCCAGGATTGGTGGTTTCATGGGATGGTTACACTCGGGCATTCCACAGTGACGACATATGCTAAGTTCACCAGGAGACTGATGGAGAGGTTTGACCGGAGGGATCTGAAACAGCACTTCGTTGAGCTAACGAGGCTCAAACAGACAAGGAACCCAGAGACATACATTGCGGACTTTTTGAGGGTTTCAGTGATGGTGCCAGATCTATATGGGTTGGCAGAGCCACTTCGAGGTCTAGTCAGATCCACTAGACCAACCACACTCTAGGATGCTATCAACAGGACCCAGAACTTACAAGATGCCTTACCCAGGGCCCAGACACCTTACCCCTAGAGACAGGCTTTCCAGCCTAAGGAGAAGGATGTGAGGATTCTGCCTCCAAAAGGGAAATCCAAGACGAACACAGATCGATGACGATGCCAAGACGTAGTTGAAGAAGAAGCGGTTGTGCTTTACCTGCCAGGAGCCATGGGCACCAAGACATAGATGTGCTGCTGGCAAAGCACATTTTATTGAGGTCTTCTCCGAGAGCAGCGGGAAGGAGGATGAAGAGGATGACATGGAGGCAGGAGATAGTCACGCTATGCAGGGTCCCTTGCCACCTCCACCACCATGAACAGGTGGTGCAACTTTTGCACCTAGCGGAGGAGCCCTTGCAGCATTTCGAGTTCCCAAGTATTTGACGTTGCGCGTATGGGGGACAGTACGTCGCCAGCAAGTATCAGTTTTGGTTGACAATGGGGCCACCCACAACTTCATCGATGCACAGATGGTTGAGAGGAGAGGTATAAGGACAAAGAGCTTCGATGGATTCTCAGTTTTGGTCCCAGGCAATCAGACTATGGCGTGTGCTCGTTATGTTCTAGAGTTATCAGTAACGCTGGGCACCTACACACTGACTGACCACTACTTCATGGTCAATATTCTGGACACCAAAATAGTACTGGGTGTTTAGTGGCTTATCACTCTAGGGAAGGTCACTATAGATTGGAAGGCCATAGAGCTGGAGTGGGATGATGAGAAGACAGGGAGGCATGAGAAGGTACCAGGACAGCACACATATCCGCCTCAAACTGTTTCGGCTCATCGGATGGAGGCAGACTTCCGGAAGGGAAACATAGAGTGGGCAATGGAGCTGCATGCATCAGAGGCAGGGACTACAGGGCAGACAGTGCACCCGGAGATACAGTCCATCCTTGACCAATATGCCACAGTATTTGGAGAGATTCCGCCAGGACAGCCACCGAACCGGGGGTTTGAGCACACCATTGAGCTTGAGCAGGGCATACAGGCAGTGATTACTACCCCCTATAGGCATCCCAAGGCCTATCGGGATGAGATTGAGCAGGCCATTCAAGATTTGTTGGCTCTTGGGCACATTCGGCCCAGCACGAGTCCTTTTGCTTCTTCCGTGGTGTTGGTGAAGAAGAAGGACGGCACATTGAGGATGTGCATTGACTACAAGGCCCTGAATAAAAAGACACTGAAGAACAGGTACCCCATACCCAGGATCAATGAGTTGATGGATGAGTTGAGAGGAGCACAGTTCTTCTCGAAGATTGATTTGAGATCTGGGTACCATCAGATTTGAGTGAGGGAACAAGACATTCCCAAGACCGCCTTCACGTATCACTATGGGCACTTTGAGTTTTTGGTGATGCCCTTCGAGCTAAACAACACCCCAGCTACATTCTGTTCTTGCATGAATCACATCTTCCGCAGTCACTTAAGGAAGTTTGTGTTGGTGTTCTTTGATGATATCCTCATTTACAGCAAGACTTGGGAGGAGAATCTCCAACACATTGAGACAGTATTGCACATCTTGGAGGAGCAGCAGTTCTATGCCAAGCTCTCCAAGTGTGAGTTTGGGTTGACGGAGATGTTATACTTGGGACACATCATTGGGGCGGATGGAGTGAGGGTCCAAGAGGAGAAGATCAGGGCCATCAGAGATTGGTCGGAGCCGAGAAACGTGACAGAACTTCAAGGATTCATTGGCATTTGCACTTAGTACCGGAAGTTTCTCAAGGGTTTCTCACAGCTTGCTGCACCCCTGACAGATTTGACGAGGAAGGGGGCATTCAGTTGGTCGAATATAGCGCAACGAGCCTTTGACACGCTCAAGGAGGTTATGAGTAGCTTCCCAGTGCTTGCATTGCCGGATTTTATGCAGCCATTTGTTTTGGAGTGTGATGCATCGGGAGAGGGGATCGGCACAGTGTTGATGCAGGGAGGTCACCCTATAGCCTTTGAGAGCCGGAAGCTCCTTCCGCACAAGAGGTTGTATTCTATATATGACAAGGAGATGTTGGCCATCATGCATGCATTGGCCAAGTACCGTCAGTATTTGGTGGGTAACAGGTTCAGGGTGAGGACTGATCACAACAGCCTCAAGTTCTTTTTGGAGTAGAAGCAGCTACAGGAGAGGCAGCAGAAGTGGATTAGTAAGATCCAAGCGTATGACTTTGACATTGAGTATGTCAAGGGCAAGAACAACGTGGTAGCAAATGCCCATTCACGTAGACCAACCACGTTGTCTCTTATGAGCTTGGACGCAGACTGGAGGGCTCGACTCCTAGTAGAGTACTCCGAGGATAGATTTGCATGCAAGGTTCTGGATGGGCAGGTGGTAGATGATAGGGAAAATGGGAGTGTATTTCGATGGACTTCATCACAGGGTTGCCCATGGTACAGGGCAAGGACTACATCTTTGTCGTCGTTGATCGGCTGACAAAGTACTCACACTTTTCCGCCATATCCACACACTACACAGCAACACAGGTGGTCGAGTTGTTCTTCAAAGAGATTTTCAAGTTACATGGTCTTCCCAAGACCATCACCACTGACAGGGACAACCGTTTCATGGGTGGATTTCGGTAGGAGCTTTTCCAGTTGGTGGGGACGAAGTTGACACCAAGTACCAGTTATCACCCACAGACAGACGGGCAGACAAAGATAGTTAACAAGTGGCTGGAGGGCTGCTTGCGTAACTATGTCAGTGGGCAGCAGTGAGCATGGCTAAAGTGGCTGCATCTGGGGGACTACTGCTACAACACTACACATCACATGTCCATTAGTATGTCACCATTTTATGCTTTGTATGGATATCATCCCTTATCTTTTGCTAACGTGATGTTTGGTACTAGCAAGGCTCCGAGAGCCAAGATTTGGATTCAAGAGAGTCAAGATATTCTCCGAGCTCTCAAGGATAATATGGCTACAGCGCAGAACCAGCAAAAGTTGTATGCTGACAAGGGTCAGGTGGAGAGACAATTTGAGGTAGGGGACTTGGTCTACCTACGATTACAGCCATACCGACAGTCGTCACTAAAACAGAAGGGGGCTGAGAAGCTCAAGCCCCGCTTTTATGGGCCATATAGGGTGATACGCAGGATTGGACAGGTTGCATATGAGTTGGAGCTACCCCAAGGCAGCGAGATTCATAACGTCTTTCATGTATCATGCTTAAAGAAGGCATTGGGACAACATGTGACAATGATAGATGAGCTACCACCCACAGATGATGAGGGGCATTTGGTGTTGCAGCCAAAGGATATTATTGATACCAGGGAGAGGCAGCTATGAAACCGAACAATCTGGGAATTCTTAGTGAGGTGGAAGAATTTACCGGATGAGGATGCTACTTGGGAGAGTGAGAAAATTTTGCAGCATCCATCACTTCAGTTGCTTGAGGACAAGCAACATTTTGCCGGGGGAGACTGCAATATTCCTAATTAGCCATGGCTAATTGGAATATTCAATTTTGCCTTCTATAGTTATTTGTAAATAAAAAGGTGAGGAAAAAGGAAACATAACTCACTTTCAGAATAAAAGACACTTCCTAGTAGCCCGATGTTGTGACTTAAAGGGGAGCCAATGGGGCCAAAGGACCACGTAGAGATGGGGCCCACACAGACACTTGAAGGGACTGCGTAGATGGGAAAAGGAACACGTGGCAAGAGGAGATTACGTTGGGGGAGGTGAGCCTTGGGATTAAGAGAGGCCAATGCTATAAAGGAGAGAGGAGCCTCCTCATTTTGGCATTCAGTCATAAGCATTTGAGCTAGTCATTTCGACTTGGAGCACGTTGGTTGTTTAGCTTGTCTGCAGCACTGTTTAGTGCAATAAGTGTCTCCGTTCGGAGATCTCACCCTTAGCCCCGAGGGACTTCGAGTGCCTACTCGGGCAAGGTAGTTTCAACAGTCTTTCGCCATAGTTTTGGTCTTTCGCATTGAGGTTGAGCTGAGCATTGGAGGACTGCACAGTCTTGAGAGAAAGGGACGCAGTTTTTCTATGAGCCGTTCCGGATTGGGGGTTTGTGGAGGAGTTGAGCTAGGAGATTGAGCAAGAGATCAGCTCTTGCATATTGGACAAGTTTGGCACAGTTTCAGGCAGTATTCTGGAGGATTCTACTCAGTGGCAGTGCATAGCATTGAGGGATTGCGTGATTCCCCAAGGGGGCGATTTTCGGGGGTCGACCATTTCAGAAACGCTTTCTGGGTTTTCTGGGTTTTCTGAGTAGAGGCTGATTCCAGAGTTTCAGCATTTTCTGGGTAGCGCCAAATCCTCATTTGATTTCTAGTAGCAGCAGCAGCACGGCAATTTCCCAGCAACATCCACACAGTTCAGAGAGAGGCCATTCCTTTGCTATTCTGAGTGTTTCTTCACTTGCCTGGTGCAAGTCAAGCTGCCATCTTTTATGATCACGCCCTGTACTCATTCCATTACTCAGTATAATAAAATGGCTTAGCATTTCTCGAGTCTCTGCTTATATTTCATGTTTCCATTATTATATGTTGCACCGCTGTTATTTTTATCATTCTCAGCTTCCCGGTTATTATATCATTTATGCATATTTAGTTGGAGTTTATTGGGGTTTTGGGGAATATCTCTGAAACGGGATATTACACCTTGGGACAAAGAGAGAATAGGAAGAATTATAAAAGTTGGGCCTATTGAGTAACTCTACCATTCTCACTTTTGGAAAATTTTGGGTAGATAGTGTTCATTAATAATAACTCCAAAATATATATCTATTCTAATAGCAAAAGGGGAAGGGGAAATAGAGTTAACACTAATCCAAGATTGGTTTAACCTCATTAAGAAAAGAGGGTGATGTATGAAATTAAATAATAATAATTTAAAATTTAAGAAATTTAGTTTCATGAGAGAACCTACACATGGCAAGTGTTGAGAAACCCAAATAGTCGCAGTTGAACAATTTCTCTTATTATGACATTATCTTCTGATGGTTTATTATTATTATTCTTTCATTCAATTTATCGTTTCATATTATCAAGACTAATGCCAAGCAACAAATAGAAGAGAACACAAGATGAAGGCACGTTGTCAAGGAAAACCCCCACTCTAGGGGAAAACCCAGTTAAAATTCTTCCTTTAATAGATTCAAGATGACCAAGACCCTTACAACTTAGACTCAAGACTACCCCATCCATCAAGTCAGAGTTGTCATGCTTCAATTCTATTGCTCCTATAGCAATCAGTCTTCTTCACACTTGTCTTTGAAGAGATCACCTCTGGAACCAATCTGAGCTCCTTCATCCACTTTTATAGCACCATCATAATAGCACCGATATACTGTGAAAGCACCACAGTAATAGCACTAAACTGAAGTCACTATAATAGCACCGAGATGAGGTCATTGTGGTTATGTGAGAGCACTGAATTGAGGTCACTATGATAGCACCGAATCCTGTATTCATTGTAATGAGAGTTCATCTTTGTAATGACAACGAGCCTCTCCTTCTGAAATAGCACCGAGTTGAAGTCATCTGAACTGTGCACACTGTGATATCTGAACTTTTCATTGAAAAGACACCAAAACATGTCTCTGAAATCCCTATCCAAACTTCTATGTGATGAAGTTAATGTGAAGACCATGTGCTTGTATATAAAGTGGTTGTCCAATATAATTGAGCCAACATGAGTATCTGAATAGTTGTGTCTATATAGGCCAAAATGTGATCCTCTTATGGAAGCCGACTTGATGGAGATTCTTTCAATAGCAAGGAGACTTCGATGGATGGAGGAGTCTTCACAAATTGACTTTGACAATAACCTAAAGCCTACAATGGAGGCTTCACCTATATATTTGACCCCAGTATGAAACCCATGCTTTAATAAGTCAATTCAATAATAATAAAAATTCTATTTGCTTTCTTTTTCACAAATATATTACATTTTGACTTTAAGTAAAATTATGAAGATTGAACCTAGTTACATTCTTCAACACCCCCTCTTAACAAGGGAGGTATTCCTATTTACATAAAACCATAGAGGTACATGGAAGATCTCACAAAACAGATCATCTACGAAAAAGTTTACGCACTGTAATGCCATGGTGTTAAGTTATGGTATGTTCTATGCTTATAACAGTTTACTTATTTTTCTTATTATATTCCACAGACAAGCAATCACATGTACATAAAGTAAAGTGCAGATAGAACATTAAACAAACGACAGAAAACAAGCCAAGACAAGAGACATAAGATGTGGCAGCTAGCCGAGGACAAACCCCACAAGGAGTGGGGAAACCCTTTGATCAAATCTTCTTTTATCTTCAATAATTCAGCAAAGAGAAATAATACAATAAATCTGATTCATATCAGCAGTAGCAAACCCTAGATCAGCAGCACCAGCATTAGTGGCTTCATCATCAAACTAGGGCAGACGATATCTCACAGACCGATCATCGGATCGGCTTGATTCCACCACCAAAAGTTGCAGCTTTCAGAGGAGGTTCAGATGTACCTACAACGCAGTTCAGATGAGGAGATCTTCTAGTCCACACAGGTCAAACTTTACTTCTACAGTTGCAGCTTCAGTTTCGGCAACTTCCGGCTTCAAACTAGGGCAGTCGATATCTTGCAAACTGTCCATCGGATTGACTTGATTCCACCACCAAAAGTTGCAGCTTTTAAAGGAGGTTCAGATGAACCTACAGCGTAGTTCAAATGAGGAGATCTGTTAGTCCACGCAGGTCAATCTTTACTTCTGCACTTGCAGCTTCAGTTTCAGCAGCTTCCAACTTCACATGTGTGAGGGAAAGACCCTTTTCTGCACAGTAGAGAGAGAGAGATGTGATGAGATGAGTGATTCCAGATGAGGAAAAATCCTCCTGTATTTATACACAACGTTGGTGTTTGAATAGATGCGACTGTTGGGCTTCTGAGCCTACATGAGTTGTAGGTCGGCCTGATAATAATTCCATAATCAAAATAAATTCATATCTCCATGAATACTTATCAAAATCGGATGATCTTTATATCAATCCTACACCTCTCGACGAGAGGAAGCTAATAAAAATATCATCAGCCATCAATAAGATGACCCACATGAAGTTTTGCCCTATTTGCCAATTTTAACACTCCCTTTCAACTAGGGAGAACTTCATTTGCAATCTGTCTATCAGTCGTTACTATTCATCCATCAAATGCACTGCCTTGTACAGCTTGACCCTTGCCCTGCTCTGCTCTATTCTGCCTATTCTGCTTTGTCTTGTTCTGCCCTGTACTGATCTGTACAGCTCTGCTCTGTTATGCGCTGCTTTGCTTTGTTCTGTTCTGCTCTACTTTTGTTCGAATTATGAAGAAGAAGAAATGATCGAGGATGTATCATACTGCCTCAAAGTCAGTCTATGTACCACTGGTCCCAGACCAGTCTCAACCAACCCGAAGTCAGCGTCATAGTGAGTACAACTCCACTGGTCCCAGACTAGTATCATCCTCCACTGACTCAAAGTCAATCTCAGAGTGCGTACCACTGGTACCAGACTAGTCTCAACTGACCCGAAGTCAACTTCATAGTAAGTACCACACCTACCACTATTCCCAGACAGGTATTGCAGTCTCAAAGAGTGTACCACTAGTCCCAGACCAGTCTCGACTGACCCGAAGTCAGCGTCATAGTATGTACCACTCTCACTAATCTCAGACCAATATTGCACTGACACGAAGTCAGTCTCAGAGTATGTACCACTAGTCCCAGACCAGTCTCAACCAACCTGAAGTCAGTGTCATAGTATGGTATAACTCCTACCATTGGTCCCAGACCAGTATCATTGATCCTAGATCAATGGAGGTCATCCTAGCGTAGGGAATACGATAGATACAACGATGCGTCCATCGGTACTACTATGGTCCTTAACTTCATTTCCCTGCTCATTGATCAGATGAGAAGTACTTCCCATGAGTCCCAGACTGCATGGGTAGGATGCCTCGACAGGAGAACTAATCTATCTTGTCCTCACAAGAGAACACATCAATCCTACTACAATCACCATGGAGAACACATCAATCCAGGCCGCCATGGAGAACACATCAATCCAAGCCTCACAGGAGAACACATCAAACCTGCTACAATCGCCATGGAGAACACATCAATCCAGGCCTCACAAGAGAACACATCAATCCTGCCACAATCGCCACTGAGAACACATCAATCCAGGCCTCACAGGAGAACACATCAATCCTGCTACAATGTCGCCACGGGGTGTACATGTATACCACCAGGGGATAGTGAATCATCCTGTGGTCATATGCTGCTCCAAGAAGCACCCCGCACCCCCCTGGAGCTCCTAGAGCTCAATGCATCATACATGACCCTCATCAAAGGGTCTTTGAACAACTCCAAGTTGTTCTCGGAAAGTCGGAAATTTTACTTTCCCAAGGGGTTTTGTCAGAACGTCGGCAACCTATTCATCTGTACCGATATGTTGGAGCCTTATAGCTCCCGGCTACACCATATCTCGAATATAGTGGTATCTGATATCGATATGCTTGGAGCGATCATGAAATATGGGATTCTCTGACAAACGAATCCCACTTTGGTTGTCACAAAGGATCACAGTGGTATCCAATGTAAATCCAAATAGCTCACTGAAGATCCTTCACAACCAAACTGCCTCACAAGAGGCCATGCTGGCAGTAATATACTCTGCTTCGGCGATGCTCAAGGCCACCGACTTCTGCTTCCTACTCATCCAGGATACTGAAGCAGATCCCAAGGAGAAACAACACCCAGAAATGCTCTTACGGTCCTCCACATTGCCTGCCCAATCAGCATCTATGTATCCAAATAGTCTCACATCTCCGGCAGTGTATCTTAACCCATAAGTGATAGTGCCACGAAGATATCTCAACAGATTCTTGGCACCAATCCAATGTATGTGGTGGGGTTCAACCATATGTTGACTCGATGTGTTGACTGCGAAGCATATATCTGGATGGGAGTTCACTAAGAACATTAATGCTCCAACGAGTTGTTGATACTCGGTACCATTTCGTAAAACAGGTCCAGCAGCACTACTGCTTAACTTCTTGAAGTCAAGCTCCATCGGGGTAGTTACAGGCTTGCAATCCACCATACCAAATCTTTCCAATATCTTCACCACATATTTTCCTTGAGATAGGAAAGTTTCCCCTGGCTTCTGCCACAGTTCAAGTCCTAGGAAATAGTGCATCAGTCCTAGGTCCTTCATTTCAAATTCAGAAGCCAACTCCCTCTTACATTTGAGAATGAGAGGGTCTGCACCTATTAGAAAGAGGTCATCCACATACAACACCAGTATGACAAGTTTATCATCTTCAATCTTAAAGTAAAGCTTAGGATCAGCTTCACTCCTAGTGAATCCCAGCTTCGTCAAGTAGTTGTCGATCCTCTCATACCATGCTCGAGGTGCTTGCTTCACCCCATAAAGAACCATCTTCAACTTGCATACATGAAATTTTTTATCATAAATCTGAAATCCTTTCGGTTGCTCCACGTAGACCTCTTCTTTGATCGAGCCATGCAAGAATACGTTCTTAACATCCATCTGATGTAGGTTCCATCCTTGTGAAGTGACAAGGGCTAGGATTGAGCGAATGGTCGTATATCTAGAAACAAGTGCAAATATCTCATCATAGTCTATACTTTCCTTCTGGGAGAAACTGCAAGCAACAAAATGAGCCTTATACTTTTCCGTACTTCCATCTGCTGGATGCTTTATCTTCTAAAGCCATTTGGAAGTAACAACTGTCTTGTTCTGGGGTTTGGGAACTACTTCCTAGACATCATTCTTCATAATAGACTCATATTCTTCGATCATAGCATCCTTCCATAGTTGATGCTTGATGGCATCTGAGAATGATGAAGGCTCATTTTGTAGGATCGTGCTCAGGATGGTCAGGTATCCCTGATACCTATTAGGTTTCTTACTTTCACAAATGGTTCGTCGGGGTGCAGCATGTCCTTCAACATCATCAAGTAGCCCCCTAAGCCATGAAGGCCTCTTCTTAGAAGAGGAAGGCTGATGTGGAGGAGGATCAATCGGATCCATGGGTTCTAATACATCAAGCATTGATTCATCATCCTTTTCCTTCTATTCCCTGGTGTCGGCTTCTTGAGAGCCCCTTAAAGTTTGAAGATTGTCCACCTTGCTGAGAGCCATATCTTCATCAAAGGTGACATCATGACTAATCACGACTTCCCTTTGACCGGCTAAATAGATTCTATAGCCTTTAGTATTTTCACCATAGCCCACGAAAATTCCCTTCTTTCCAGATGCACCCAATTTATTTCTTTTCTCTTTCGGCACATGAAAATATACAGGGCTTCCAAAAATTCTAAAATGAGAAACATCAGGTTTCTTACGAGTGAACCTTTCTTCAAGAGTCATGGAACCCAATGCTTGATAAGGGCATCAATTTTGTACATATACGACAGTGTTTGCAGCTTCAACGCATCGAATCTTCGGAAGTCTTTGATCATGTAGCATGGCCCAGACAACTTCCATAATCATGTGGTTCTTCCTTTCTGCCACACCATTATGTTCAGGAGTATATGGTGTAGTAGTCTCCCTCTTGATGCCAGCCTCTTTACAAAAATCATGGAACTTATTAGATTCATATTCAGTCCCATTATCAGTTCTTAAGATCTTGATATTCTTTTCGGTTTTATTCTCGATCAGGGCTTTGAAGTGTCGAAACTAGGATAACACTTCATCCTTCTTTTTCAAGAAGTATATCCAGGTCCTTCGGGAATGATCATCTGTAAAAGTAAGATAATATGAATATCCTCCCAAGGAGTTCACAGGCATCATACTAGATATGTTTGAGTGATGTAGTTGTAATATATCGAAGGTCTTGCTTTGACTTGAGGGGAATGATCCCCTTTTGAGCTTTCCTTTGGCACATCTAAGACATGCACCTTCTTTCTCTACTTGGAATTCAGGCATCCCTATTACCATCTGTCTTACATTGGGTAGAGCTTTGTAATGAAGTTGGGCAAACCTTTGATGCCAAAGTTTGGACTGAAGAGTTGTGTCACAAGACATGACACCTAGCGGACTTCCACCAACCTGATATAAAGAATCAACTCAAAACCCAAGAGTGAAAGCATCTTTAACATTATTTTTCCATATATGTACGTTGCCATCGCTGAAGGTTACTTTGTAGTCTTTTTCTTCCATTGCCAAGATGGATAGTGTTATCACTCAGGTTGTCCCTAGGCTCCTTATAGGGATACGACCGAGGTAACCACAAACCAATCTTTGGATTGCAGGTTCGAGCCCACCTGCAATCAGAGAGGGCTCTCTCTTTAATGATTCAACTTTGTTGATGATTTTAGGCTAGCTTTTGGCTCAGGGGTTTTTTGTTTGGGTTTGGATAGAAGGTAGAAATCTCAAGTAGAGAGGCAAGGTAAGGTGTGATAAGTTTCAAACCATTGGGCGTGGAGTCATGGATTAAGGCTTACTATTGCGTCTTCTTGATCACAAGAGGATTAAGGAGCGAGATAGCTACACATGATACAATTAACAGTCTACCGAAGGGATGGAATGATGGAAATCAGGGATGAAAGGCAAAGGAGAATCATTTCATCATGCTGAAAAAGAGGAGAAATGGATGAATGGTGATCTAGGAGCAGTTAGGAATTCCTAAATTCTCATTCATATGTGAAAGAAACAGCGTAAACAATATCATTTAAGTATGCATGCTCATAGCTATTTCTGATGAAAACATAGAAAAATGCAGAAATTGAACTTAAGGTGTAGTGAAACAAATCTTAAGCTATTCTTTTTTCCTGCAATTTAGAAGGCGGAACGATGGTAAAAACATGAAAATTAACAGAGGAGAGAAACACTTATTGAATCATGTAGAAGCACAAGAATTCCGTAATCACTCGTTGGCCAATTGAACACATCAAGTAGTTTCGAAATCCACGCTTTCACCAATATTTGATTATAGAAAGTATGACAGTTACACTGCGGGTCTCTGCTTGGAGAAAATGTTGGGAAGAAAATTAAGCAATGTCTTCGACTCACTAACTAACCAACCTACCAACTAACCAACCCCTCACTACACTGTTCAGGGTGGTATATATAAGCAAAATATCGGAAAGACAATCATTACAATTGACCTAAACAGGTCTGCTAGAAAAGCTCTTCAAAAATCTAAGTGTTGCTGGAATTAAATGCAGGTAAGTCCTTTTGGCTGTGCTAGAGGCAGCTGAATTAGAAAAGACTACAACGTGGCCCTTGGAGGCTTGATGCGGTGCTCCTGGGATGATTGTGCTTCGGGATCTCTAGTTCTGCTCTGGTGCGAGTTAAATGTGCAATGATTATGATTTGAGGACTTTGAGTGGCTTTGCCCTCTCTCTTTGACTCTACTGGAAGGTATTAAATATTCTCCTGCTTCGGGTTACTGCTTAAGATTTTCACTGATACTCTTTGCCGCTACATTGATGGCTTCCGCCGCCTACTGATACTCTTTGACACGCTTTCTACCTGATGATTTGATCTGATACACTTTAAACTCTGTCATTGGTCTGCTGCTGTCTTTAAATCAGATCAATTTGGCACGATCGAGCGATTTTCGGGCTTTTTCGGCGCACAATGGGCCAAGGAATCAAAAGATTCCCCAAAGATCCCCTGAAATGGCCTATTTCCCATAGTGATGCGTGATTAGCACTCCGCGCATTGAAAACTACCTCTGTTTCTTGTTCTAGAGCTCCGAAGTGCGATTTCTCTTCCTGTGCGAATTTTCGGCTTTCTAGCTGCTGATGTCAGCATGACGTCAGCTGCACGATGGATGACGTCAGCCTGCGGTGGGTCCCTGGTACAGAAGTGACATGGCGAGGTGATGATACTGATGGTGATGCGATGAACTTCTCCGATGCAATTGAAATATCGCATCGGCAGGGAACAAGAAGGTGTTTTAGTTGGACATTTGGCACTTGCGACCGCCGACCGCCGATATCGCGATATCATGTCGGGTGGCGACAGATGGTTCATAACTTGGATGGAGAGGATACTGCGATCTGGCGATGTGATCTAGCTTTCTATGGTCTGCGGAGTGTTAAGGAAGTCGGCAAGGGGTTTGTTGTGGTCGGAAGGAGTAAGTAAGTGGGTGTGACAGGCATTTGAGGCTTCAGAAGAGGTCCGATCATCTCAAAGGGATTTTATACTCTGGAAGGAGTCCATTGTATTTGGAAGATGGTTCGAAGGGGCAGCATGAGGGTTCTTGCTAAGTTTCAGGTAAATTGAGCAATTCCCGGGGGTACTTTATGGTTATTTTTCAACCAGGGGGAGGGATATTTACATAGGGGATGATTTACATAATATTAGTAGGGGGATGGGAAAATATAGGGAGCTAAATAATAATTTCAGTAGTTAATATGGAGATGGTAAGAAAGCGCTATGTTCAGGAGACCTTAGGCTGCAATGGGGGAATATAATCTTATAGAGGGGATATGGAATAGCTTTGAGTAAAGCAGATCTTCATCCAAGCAAATGCTATGAAAATGATGGAACTTAAGAGGTATCAAGCAGATATTGACCTCTTTTGGGGGAGTTAGTTAATGATTGGGGAAAGTGGAGAAAGGGAGTTAGTTATACCTGTTTTTGAGCTCTTTGCATAGAACTGCCTGCTGATTGTGTCCTGAGTAGAGATGATGCCTGGAAATCTGGAACTGATCAGTAATTTAGGATTCAGCAACCTCAAAACTACCTACCCAGCCTACTTACCTAACATTTTTTCTTCTTTTGATTTGGGTGCACTTAGACTTGCAAACCCATCATTCCATTTTTTCTTTTCATGCTTTCCTATCTACAGACTACCCTTATTTCATCCAAGGGCCCAGATTAAGCTATTGGGCTCCTTTGATTCTCTACCTATCTAAGAATCTGCCAAGATTAAGCTGTTTGGACAGATTTACATTCTCTATATTCTAAAACAGGAAATTTAAACCTAGGGAGACCAAGATTAAGCTGTTTGGACCTCCCTTTAACTGAAAATTGGCGATACCGGAGTAACTTCTCAATAATTTGGAAGGAAATTAAATGAACTCTAAGTAGCCTTCTTCGCTTGGAGACTGTTAAGAAAATATGGAGCATTGCAGCATGTAAAGTATGACATATTTGGCCTGTAAAAATGTCAATCATGAAATATGAGTAACATGCTACAGCAGGAGGCTAACAGATAGCATGTTCTTTTTGAGATCAGGTACATATAATACATCTTTTAAGTGGATCATATTACCTTAATTCAATTTGAGAGAAACATTGCCTACACCTTTCATAGGGTATTTTATGTCATCTCCAAGGACAATTTCCACGTTAGTTTCTTTCTCTACCAGATTATGGAATACTTCTTTGCAACCAGTGAAGTGTCTTGAGGCACCACTATCAATAAGCCAAATTCCCATTGAGTGCGAAGGAGTAGAGGTAGATAGAGCAGCTGATAGATAATATTCAGCTTTCTTAATGTCAACAATGTTAGATTAATACCTAGAATTTCTAGCCTTCTTGAATGGTTGCCCTCTTCCTTGATTTCCAGTATTCCTTTTACCTTTGCTATTGATTTTTCCATTCCTTCAATTACCATGAGAGGGATTTTGATCATCCTCATGGTGAGAATCCTTTATATTAGGGCATTCCCTTGCATAGTGACCTGCTTTATTGCAGATGTAACATCATCCTTTTCTTCCACCCTTAGGTCCAACGTTTCTTTTCGATTTAGACCTAGAATTATTTCTTTTCTTAGCATGAGAAGAAAAAGCAGTAGGAGGACCTTTAGGCAAGGGAATTTCTTGCTCTTCTACCCTTGTTTCTTCTTGAATGCATCTAGCCATTAATTCCTCGAAACTAGGAATTATATTATTGTTTAGAAGAGTAGTCCTGAACACGTACCATTCGGATGGTAATCCTCCAAGAGTCGTGAGTATCATTTCTCTGTCAGTAATAGTCTACCCAATAGATAGGAGATCGTTCTTCATCTCGGTGATTATTAAGAAGTATGCTTTCATACTCTCATCTTTACCCTTCTTGTTTTCCCTCAGCTTATTTCTAAGAAACAAAACTTGATTTGCATCATTAACTTTAGATAAACTGACCAATCTATCATAGATTTCCTTAGAGGTGTCTATTTTAGAGATGTAGGCCACCAAGTGCTTGTCGATAGAGTCCTGGATGATATTCTTCGCTTTAACTTCTCCATTCTTCCATTTGTTCCTGGCAGGAGGAGGTGCATTTGATGGAGGCTCAATAATATTGCCTCTCACATGATCCAACACTCCTTGATCCCCAAGGGTTAGATCAATAGACATCTTACATCTGTGATAGTCAACTTTCTCACAGAGTTTTTCTTCGGTAGGAAAGAGTGTTGAGGACCCCATTGTTCTTTTAGGATAGTCTTGCCAATCTTCCCTTCAGTGATTGCTCTTGCTCTTGCTCGGGCTTTGTCTTCACCTCACCTTTGATACCATGTTAAGTTATGGTATGTTCTATGCTTATAACAATTTACTTATTTTTCTTATTATAGTCCACAAATTAGCAATCACATGTAAATAAAGTAAAGTGTAGATAGAACATTAAACGATCGATGGAAAACAAGCCAAGACAAGGGACACAAGATGTGGCTAGCTAGGGACAAACCCCACAATGTGTGAGGTAACCATTTGATCAAATCTTCTTTTATCTTCAATAATTCAGAAGAGAGAAATAGTACAATAGATCTTATTTACATCATTAGTAGCAAACCCTAGATCAGTAGCATCAATATTAGCAGCTTCATCATCAAACTAGGGCAAACAATATCTCACAAACCGCCCATTAGATTGGCTTGATTCCACCACCAAAAGTTGCAGCTTCCAGAGGAGGTTCAGATGAACCTACAATGCAGTTTAGATGAGGATATCTTCTAGTCCATTCAAGTCAAACTTTACTTTTGCAGTTGCAGCTTCAATTTCAGCAGGTTCCGACTTCACATGTGTGAGCGAGAGACCCTTTTTTGCGCAGTAGAGAAGAGACTCTTTTCTGCGCAGTAGAGAGAGAGAGATGTGATGAGATGAGTGAGTCCAAATGAGGAAAAATCCTCCTATATTTATACACAACATTGGTGTTTGAATAGATGTGACTGTTGGTCTTCTGAGCCTACATGAGTTGTAGGTCAGCTTGATAATAATTCCATAATCAAAATAAATTCATATGTCCATGAATACTTATCGGAATCGGATGATCTTTATATCAATCCTACACCTCTCGATGAGATGAATCTAATGAACATATTATCAGCCATGAATAACATGACCCACATGAATTTTTTCCCCAGTTTCCAATTTTAACACCTTGGCCTGCACCTAGTGTTCAATGTAGACCACCTTCGCCCATACTTTCCACCATTGCTAGACACATCTGGCATTGCAGAACAACTCACACCTATAGAGTTAAATCTATATTGCATGGAACAAGCTACAACTGATCGGATCATGGACACACAGATCAAACACACTCACCAGCAGCATATCCAACTGTATCGAATTATCAAAGCAGGCCAACTCCTTCACCAAGGCAAGTGGCTCACTGGGGATCAAGTTCAGTAGAAGTTTCCTCACCTCATGGAGGAAATCAATGCAATGGGGACCATTGCTTCCTAAGGGGCGAGGAATGATCCAGGTGGATATTGGTGGCCGCCCACCAACTCCATTTGGACCCCACCATTGTTTCTTTCAGTTTTTTAGTTTCCTTAATTGTAGCATTGTTTACTATTTTTAGTAGTTTTTCGAGTCCTCAACTTTCGGAGCCGTTTTGAGGCCCTAAATGATGATTTTTGGGAAAACTGAGAACAACATGGGTCCATGGACCGATGTTGCTCTTCCCAAATTTGTAGTTCTCAGTTAGATATTTCTAACGAAATATTGTGCACATCAAACAAAGATCGTATGCTAAAGTTACGACCCCGGTAAGTTGATGTACAAATTTACCGAAACGGGGCCCACAGTTTGGCGTTTCATCTTCTAGGGTCATGCTTTTTGATGTTTAGGGCTTTCCATTGTTTCTCAACAATAAATAGGCCTTTGAGCCTCATTGTAAGACAGTTCAGAGGCATGTAGGTGCCACATCTCTTCTCAGAGATAAGCTACCATCATCCTAGCTGGTTTATTTCCATTTCTGTTTGTAAGCATATTTCAGTATTTTACAGTAACGAAATGAAGTATTATTTCTACTACATCTCTATATTTATGGTTATCTCTGTATTTTTTTGTGTTCCTATTTAAATTTGGATCAGTTATCTTCCAGTTTCTCACAAAATAACATGATGTCAATATCATGTTTTTGTTGCATCACCTGCAACCATTCATCATTTTAGCAATATTAATTGCTTGATTCACCTTAGCATAGACTGCTCCAATGGTAGTTTCATTGTATTCAATAAGCTCTGTTACTGGATTCACCAAACATTCATCAACAAGCTCTATTCGTGGATTTACCAAACTTTCATGAGCAAGTTTTGTTGTTGGATTCACCAAACCTTCATCAGCAAGCTCTGTTGCTGGAATCACCAAATTTGCCTCCACTTATGGCTGTGCACAGTGGGGTTCTTGAGCATCTACATGATCCTTCTCTCTTTCTTCTATGACTTCTTCACAGACACGATCCACGTGCGACTAAGCACAGTGGGATTCAACAATCCTTTCATCTCGATGTAGATCTATTGATGTAGATCCACCTTCATCTTCAACTTCAGTGCTCCCCTTGGACCAAAACAATAGTCAAGGGTATCACAGGCCTTGTTGGTTGTCTTGGCTTCCAAAATCAGGGGAAGAATGTTGCCATCAACATGTTCTTTTATGCATTTCAATGCAAAGGCATCTTTTTTCCTTTTCACTTTCAAGTCTAAAAAGATCTCAAACATTTCCTTCTATCGTTTTGACATGCTCAGCTTCATAGATTTTCCCATTTCTTAATCAATTTTTAACAAAGAAAATATAACTCCCTTTTTAATTCACTCTTTTAAAAAAAAACTTCTTTTATACAATATAATGTTTTTTTTTAAACATTACATTATTGATTTTTTCAAATCACGTGGAGTCTATATAAAAGATTACATGGGAACAACCTCTTTTAAATAATTTCATAAGCCCTTATAAACCCTTTTAAAAGATCACATGATCACTTTTTTTAATCATAAGGATTTTCAAATCATACGAAGCACAAATTACATGATGCTTCTTAAGACCTTTTAAAAGAAATATTGACTTTTCACCTTATTCCTTCGATTTCTTTTCACGATGAATGAACCATGGAGAGAACAAGATATACTTGGATTTCTTTCGCATGATTTTCCTTGGTGTTTGGGATGAAGCTTTAGTTCTAGGCTCATCTCTTGTTTGTTGGAATGCCATCAATGCTCTTTTAGATAGAGGTCGGTCTTTCTTTCAAGCCGACGGAAGGAACTAGACATTGTCGCTGCAGTCTTTTACGAATTTTCTCGTCGCTTGTTGGTTGGAATGCCATCAATGCTCTTCTAGATAGAGGTTAGTCTTTCTTTCTAGTTGACAGAACAAACTGGACATTGCTACCATGGTCTTTTAAGAAAATTTTCAGACTTAGTTCTTGACTTTTCAATAAAATCATTGCCCCAATATGCTGCAGTATTTTAAGAAGGAACTCAACAATTTTTGCAACCTGAATGCTCTATGGGATGAGCAAAGGCCACATGCTAACTCTTACATTGACCTTGAAGGGCATCATTAGTGCTTTAACACATTGTCCATCACAACTAACCCGCACTAATTGAAAATTAATGCAAGGAAAGATCTATTAATGCGCTTTCTCCTCTGACTGCTTAGCCTTAGTGGTGTTACTAATGCATTGGTTTAACGTAAGTGTTAGTTTCCAAAAATAAAATCAATTTGTTTCACCTTCACATTGTTGTAGCTGGCTTCTTGGTTTTCTTGTTGTTTCTATGAAGGCTTCTTCAAACTTTTGCTAGTCTGTCAAAGAAGTTTACGGTTTCTCTTCACTAACGTTGATGCTCTATTAAAGAGGTTTATGCTTTCTCTTCACTCACGTTTGCTTCTCTCTCACTGAGTTTTATGCAAACTCATCTCTCTCTTGTTCTCAAGGAGTCTTACACAGGCTCAAATCCTATACCATGACAAAAATTGGAGAGAACAAGAATGGAGCAAAGGACTTGCTCTACTTACTCATTACAAATCACTTAAATAAAATCACATTAGAAACATCAGTCATAAATATCTGGAGTCAAACTCGACTTAACTGGACTTAACTGAAACTGAACGAGACACTTGGAGGGACCGTTTTGACAGCTAGCAAGTGGTCGGAATTAGATTCTCCAACAAAAACGTCAACAGATAAAATGACTAACTTGGATTTTGTGCCTATTTTTGGGTGTTAGAACTAAGAGCCTTATCCTAGAAAGAACGCAGGAAAAGCAACAGTTTTTACTGATCTCATAAGTGTTGTTAGTAATTAGTAATTTAATTATTATCTTATCTAAGTGACCAATCGTATCCCCTCTCTTAGGTCCCTATAATACTGGTGATTCCCCCATTACTATTGTAGTGGTATCCGTTATTAATATTGTTGTGCCCCTATTGTCCCCATATTGTTATTACTATTCCCCATAGAATCCCTCTATTTTTATTTTGTGCCTTTATATTATTATTGTTAGGTCGGCTTGGTTATATTGTGATCCGTTAGACTCCTATATATAGAAAGGAGGTTTTGTCATTTGTATCATCCAAGAATTTTTCATTTGTGTAATGTAAAGGAGGTTGCGTCCTCGAAGAGGCTGAAGTTTAAGGCATTGATCTATCTTTTCTGTCATTTTGTGAGCTGGTTTCATAACATTTGGTATCAGAGCTTTGGATTCTAGGGTTTCACTGCTCCAAATAGGTCATCGTGGAATTTGCGCTATAACATTTTTTCTGTGATGTTTCAGATGCTAAAAAAAACCATTTGGACTGAAAGCGTTCTGAACCTTGGGTCTGAATTTCAGATATTTTTGTACTATATTTGCAGAGATATGATCTGAGGAAGTTGGCCTTTCTTCGGACTCCTGAATTACATTCCAAACAGGTGACTTGAGGAAAATCCTCATAACTTTTGTTTTCAGCATCAGATTATTTTCTTGTCTATATTTTTCAGATCCGAAGGTAACAATAGTGACACGTGGCACTTCATACAAGTTCAAAAAAGGTATATAATTAGGTCATCTTGGGAGATTGTGCATAACTCTTTCTTGGAGAATATAAATTTGATCAGACTAGTGGCATTGGAAATAGGATACAAAGGGCTATTGAAGGTCATAATTTTAGAACTAGATGATCCAAAATTATAGAGATAAATCAGATTCAATATCGAGTTCCTACAAAGTGAAAAAAATGTGCGTAGTTTTTTTTAATTTTTGCATAAGCTTGGTTTGAAAAATTAGTTTGAACAAATTCAGTAGGCATATTAAGGCATTATTATCGGTAATTGATGCCCCAAGAAAAGAAAATGCAAGCACATAGTAAGCAACCTGAAAGTTGTAGCATGACTCATGAAGAAGAGGAAGAAATGCAACATGATATATCAAAATTACGAGACCAAGTGCAACAAATGTCATTCACACAAAAAGTACTAGAATCTAAGATGGATGGATTAAAGAAAGATGTAGAAGCTAAGATGTATGGCATGGAAGCTAATATGAATGATGTGGAAGCTAAGATGAATGAAGTGGAAGCTAAGATGGACGATTTGAAGATAGATTTGAAGACAGATTTGAAGATAGGCATGGAAGATTGGAAGACAGATTTGACAAAGTTTCTACAAGAAATGTTTAGTAATGGTAAAAGAGTAGTAAAGGGAACTCATGATGAGAAAAAAATAAATGTTAATCATGATTTCATAGACTCTAACATTGGATCAAAGAACCGCCATATTCCAAAAATCGATATGAGGAAGTTTGATGGCAAGGATCCCGCAACATGGATACTACAGATGGAGCAATTTTTTTATCTCCATAATGTGGAAAACAAACAAAAGGTACATATTGCAACTTTATATTTGGAACCAAATCAGCTTGTATGGTATCAATGGCTTTTCTCTCGTAAACAAATTGTCAGTTGGGTAATTTTTACAGATGAAATGACAACACACTATGAGGATACAAAAAGTAACACCTTTTTTAGCCAATTGATAAGTCTCAAACAAAAGGGTTTACTGATGGAGCACATTGAGGACTTCCAAAAATTGAACATAAGGGTAAAAGATATTCTAGAAGACCATAGGATTGATGTGTTCATAGGGACTTCAAAGGATAATATCCAACATGAGGTTTGCCTTTGGGAACTTGATTCATTGGAGAAGGCATTCAGGTTAGCAAGAAAAATGAAAAGAAAAATTATGGCAACCAGGAAGCCTACCACTCACAACCATAAATATGGAAGTGTTATTGCCCATAGCCTTCCACAAACTATAAGGTTGAGACCACAACAATTGGAAGAAAAAGAGAAAAAGGGTTGTGTTACAGTTGTGATAGCAAATACACTAAAGGTCATAAGTGTGCTGAAAATAAATTATTTTACATATATTGTGAAGAGGAGGAAGAAAAGGAATAAGAAATGTCAAAAGAAGAGGATATACTCTAGGAACAAACCCTAGATAAAGAGGTAATGAATCTGACCATACCATGTAATGGATTGGCTAGAATTACCACTCCTCAGACTATCAAGATAGAAGGACATATCAAGAAGAAAACGGTAGTAGTGTTGATTGATTCAGGAAGTACCCAAAATTTTATTCATTGTAAGATAGCAAAAGAATTGAATTGCTTCCTATGTCCAGCACCATTGTGTCAAGTGATGGTTGCAAGTGGAGAAACCATAAATTTCTCTACAAAGTGCCATAATATCAAGCTATCCATGGGAGAATATGTATTTAATATCCCAATACTTTCCATTCCAATGGGAGGTGCTGATGTTGTACTAGGAGTCCAATGGCTACAATCCTTGGGTACAATAGCCTTTAATTTTCAAGAACTTTTCATGAAATTTTCTACAGAAGGAAAGGAAGTTGAATTAAGGGATATTGTAGGGAAACGGAGAAAGATAATTATCTCTAACGGTATGAAAAAGCCTCTAAAAAAGGAACAACGAGGTGTAATTGCACAATTATGTTCGCTAGATGTTTCCACCTCGAAATCATCTATTTCTCCAGATCTCCAAAAAGTCTTGGAGAATCATTCCAAGGTATTTGAGACTCCCGAAGGTCTCCCACCTATTCGTGATCATGATCATGTTTTTCATTTGATTCCAGGAAGTTTTCCTCCAAACATCAGGCCGTACATATATCCCTATGCCAAAAAATGTGAAATTGAATGTATGGTTGTAGAAATGCTAGAGGTTGGTATAATTAAACCTAGTCAAAGTTCCTTGTCTACTCCAGTAGTATTGGTGCACAGAAAGGACGGATTGTGGTGCATGTGTCCAGATTATAGGGAGCTCAACAAGCTCACCATTAAAGATAAGTTTCCCATTCTTGTCATTGATGAATTATTGGATGAATTGCATGGATCAATTTACTTCACCAAGTTGGATCTTTGTACAGGATATCATCAAATCAGAATGAAGACTAAAGACATTCTAAAAACAACATTTAGAACTCATGAGGGTCATTATGAATTTTTGTTCATGCCTTTTTGCATTACCAATGCACCTTCTACATTTCAAGGTTTGATGAATTTCATTTTCAAACCCTTAGAAATTTTGAGTTAGTATTTTTTGATGATATAGTAATCTACAGTAAGTCTTAGAAGGATCATGTTGAACATGTTGACAGGGTGCTACAAATGTTGGAGGAGAAACAATTATATGCAAAAAGATCCAAATGTTTCTTTGGAGTACAAGAGGTGGAATATCTAGGTCATATTATATCTCATGAAGGAGTTAAGGTAGACCCTAGCAAAATCAAAGCCATTAAGGAATGGACAATCCCCACATCAATAAAGCATCTACGAGGATTTCTTTGGTTGATAGGGTATTATCCCATGTTTGTTAAGAATTATGGGGGAATAGCAGCACCTCTAACACATTGTTGAAGAAAGATGCATTTTCTTGGACTCTAGAAGCAACAAAGGCTTTCAAACATCTTAAAGAGGAAATGTGCCAAGCACCGGTCTTAGCTACACCAGACTTCAAAAAGGTCTTTATTGTGGAATGTCATGCTTCAGGAAATGGAATTGGTGTTGTTTTAATGCATGATGAAAGACCTGTTGCTTTCGAAAGTTGTCCAATAAAGGGAAAGTACTTACCCAAAGCTATTTATGAGAAGAAATGTTGGCAATATTACATGAACTTAAGAAATGGTGACCATACCTAATGGGAAGACACTTCAAGGTAAAAAAGGATCACGATAGCATTAAATACTTTTTAGAATAAATATTATCCTCTGAAGAGCAACAAAAATGGGTCACAAAGATGTTGGTTTATGACTTTGAAATCATATACAAAAAAGGGAAGCAAAATGTTGTGGTAGATGCACTCTCAAGAAAGGATGAGGATGTGGAAGCATTGTTGTGCCCATTTCTATTATCCAACCAGATTGGATAAATGAAGCAAGGGAGGAATGGAAGAATGACAAAGAAGTATGGGAACTTATTTGAAAGTTACAACAAGATTCCAGTACATTTGATACATTTAGCTGGAAGAAAGATTTGTTATGGTACAAATATCACTTATACCTTTGTAAGAATTCCCAACTCAAACAAAATATTCTTATGTAATTGCACACTTCTCCCTTAGGAGGGCACTCAGGATTTTTAAGAACATACCACAAGGTTAAGAAGGAATCTTTTTGGGATGGCCTTAAATCAGATATTAAAAAGTTTGTTGCGGAATGTTTGGTTTTCCAACAAAATAAAGTTGAAACAGTTAAGAGCCCAAGTCTATTACAACCTTTATCCATTCCAAGCCAATGTTGAGAGGAGGTTTCAATGGATTTTATCACAGGCTTACCCAAGTTTGACAGAAAGAGTGTCATCATGGTGGTAGTTGATAGACTTACCAATTATGCACACTTTTGTGCATTCTGACATCCATCTAAAGCCAATACAGTTTCTTCTGCATTTATGGAAACAATTCAAAAGCTACATGGATCCCATTTTCATTGGAAATTTTTGGACAAAATTATTTTCTTGCCTTGGCACTCAGTTAGCTCATAGTTCATCTTATCATCCTCAATCTGATGGGCAAGATGAGATAGTAAACAAATGTTTGGAAGGATATCTTCGTTGCTTTGTATATGATAAACAAACATAATGGGTCAAATGGTTTCCTCTGGCTGAATGGTGGTATAACACTTCCTTCCATACTGCAATAAAAATGACCCCATTTATGGCACTTTATGGATATCAGCCACCATCCATCATATCATATTGAAGAGAAAATTCTAAGGTTCAAGCAGTGGAACATCACATCGAGAATCAAGAACAAGTTCTCCAACTCTGAAAGGATAACCTCGTGTCGGCGCAAAATAGAATGAAACAACAGGCAGATCAACATGACAATGAAAGAAGTTTTGATGTAGGTGACTGGGTATTCCTACAGCTACAACCATATAAACAAATGTCCCTCAAGCAAGATAAGAAGGATACTAAATTATCACCAAAGTGTTATGGTCGATACAAGGTGTTGCAAAAGATTGGTACTATGGCATACAAATTGGAGCTTCCCGCAACTTCTCGAGTGCACCCAGTTTTCCATGTTTCATGTTTAAAAAAGGTTATAGGCAACAAGCTCCTCATTCAAACAATATTGCCAGAACTTGAAAAGGAAGGAAAAATTATATTGGAACCAAAAGCAGTCACAGAAACAAGAACTCGACAGCTATGAAATCGATCAATTTCAGAGTATCTTATCAAGTGGAAGAACTTATCCGCTGAAGATTCCACATGGGAGGATGAGAATTTTATACAGAAGAATCCAAAATTACTCAAGCGTTGAGGACAACACTTTCTTGAAGGAGAGGGGCATGTTAGGTCCCTATAATACTAGTGATTCTCCCAATACTATTGTAGTTGTATCCCTTATTAATATTGTTGTGCCCCTATTGTCCCCATATTGTTATTACTATGGCCCATAGAATCCCTCTATTATTATTTTTGTGCCTTTATATTATTATTGTTAGGTCAGCTTGGTTATATTGTGATCCCTTAGACTCCTATATATAGAAAGGAGGTTTTGTCATTTATATCATCCAAGGATTGCTCATTTGTGTAATCTAAAGGAGGTTCCCCCCTCAAAGAGGCTGAAGTTTAAGGCGTTGATCTAACTTTTTTATAATTTTGTGTGCTGGTTTCATAACACCCTCCTTATGGATAATTAAAAAAAAATCTTCGGTGAGAGGGATTCAAAGCATGTGGAACTATGCATGGAAGCACTGCCTTGGTGGCATTGTTGGTCTCGGCAACTATTATAAAATTAATGGGTTTTGGCTACGCCATTCAGTTTGTTTGACGCTATATTCTTTGGGGAAACAGAGAGGAGCTAACAACAACCATTGCATACAATCATACAACATATCTCTAAGCATCCTATTTTTTCCATTTTGTAAGCACGAAGTGGCATCTTGTTATAATAAAATTTGTGCTGAAAGTAAATCTTTAATCGTATGGGCATGCAAAAATTATGATGTTGATGCTTAGAATCATATCTTGGCACAAAGATTGGATCCCTTGTCTTAATGAAATCTGTAATGACGGAAACAAATCATGGCACTATAATTTGGCATAATAGAAGGCTACGGAAATTTGTAGACAAGTTAGAATTCTTTTGGAACTCTTGATGCTAGAAAAATGAAAAATATTTGGGACAAATAATTTACGGTCTTAAGAGCACTGCCTAAACACAAAAGAATTTGTTAATGCAACAGGATTTGCTAATGCAGTTGCAGAGGATTTGAAAATGGGACTCTCTAGAGTTCTTAATGCATTGCTTCAATTTTTTCTATGTTTCAATTTTGTTGTGTTTTAACCAAATATTTGATACTAGTTGTGTTCCAATTTGGAGATCATTATTGTCATATTTGGAGCTAATGAAAAGGGTGTAATCTAGGAATGCATTTTAGATATTTGGAATTTACATAGGAGAAATTGTCAAATAATGTGGCGTTGCACCAATCCAGGATAATGAAAAGGAAGCTGTAGAATACAAGGAGGTTTACAATCTTGGTTATATATTTTGGGTCTTTGGTTAAATATTGTGGTATATTATGTTTTCTTTACCAATGACATTTAATTTAAAATTTAACTATGGAAATGCATATGGTTCATAGTCTTCCTGTCATTTTGAAGGGAAGCTCGTTGTTGCAGTAGAAAGAGATGAGATGCAAGACAAATGCTTCCACATAAGAATTAGCATTCACAAAATATGTGGTTGTTACAGAAGAACCAACCAAAAAAGACTCAAAACCCAACATATGTAAAGGATAAATGTTGCCACATAAGAACCAACATTTACAAAATGTGTGCTTGTGACACAAGAACTAACCACAAAAGAAATCAGGTGCAAATCAAGTCCATTGAATGCAAGAAGGAATTATTATGACATCTACCAGCCAGATTCGATTTCATATTCTAATGGGGCAAGTCATTTTTTGTTTCCACTTCCTTATGACAGCCAAAAAATAAATAGTATAACAATAGTTTCTTGAAGAAAATCAGATGAGAGAGATTTTGCTAAAGCATTGACTTTGCGGCATCATAGTTATACAAGAGAAAGTACCAAGATAGCTCAAAGGAAAATCCATAGACACATTATACTTCTAATAATGATGGGAACATAGTGCATATAATATTAGACCTTGTCATTCAGCTATCAAAAGAAGATGGTCATGGAGGAGAAAACAAAGAACACTCGCACATCTGTGTATTAGCATGTGTCTAAAAAAAAAATAGTAAAAAGGTCTTCTTTGCCTAAGGACATGTTAAACCCTCAAGCAACGGAGATGTTGGGCTACTATTTTAACATCTTTTTCATCATCACTTAACATTTTTGATGTACTTTATTTTTTCCTATACCTAAATGTTTTTCCTAGCACCACATTCATGTCACTTGTAATCCTTATTCACCCAAAGAGCATCATAAGGTAAATAATTGTTAATTATTTATATTTTTCATTCTTTTTACATATTTAGAAAGGGTTTAAAGTGATCTTAAAAATTATAGTTAGGTAAAGTCAATTTTGACATCGAAACATCATTCAAAGGAGAAGAAATCCAATCAATAAAATATCAAAATGATTAACTAAACAAGTTTTCTCAAAACTTGTAATTAAACCAAATAGTTAACCAATGGGATTTCGAAGCTAAGGGGAATTTGGAAAATCCAAAAGATGCCTTTTTTCAAACGGTCATTTAGGTTTCATGTGAGAAAATACTTAGAAGGACATGATTTGATGGGGATGTTGTGAGATATCCAAGGTGGTTTTAGTGTATTTTCCCTTTAATTACAAGATTCAAGATTTCATCTTCATCTTTGACCAACAACTTCTACTAGCCAAATTCAAGGATATGGGTTTTGAAAATATTTACTTTGTTGTGCTTATGTGTTCACAATGATCTAGTTTATTTTTTGTGATAGGAAGAGTTGGAATTGGTTCCCGAACAATTTATTAAGGAAGCATGAGATTTGTTGGTTAATGGATATCTACTTGTTTTTTAGTCTAATTTTATTTTCTATTTGTTTGAGCAATTTGAATCAATATGGGAGGATATTAGTAATCTCATAGGTTGGAGAGTAGAGTTACAATATTGAATAGGATATTGAATGTATTATTGTAATTGATTGTAATCTTTGGAAACTCGAGCATACAAAAGGCTTCGGAGCAAAGTTTCGCTTGGGGCAAGCTCCCTAAAAAATGAACCTACTAATGAGAGACATCCTTATTAGATGACTGGCATGACCAGGTTTATGCGAAGTTCAAGCTCGTTAAAAATAAGCCTAGCAATGACCATATGTTCCACCAGAGTTCAAGCTCATTAAAAAATGAACCCACCTTTAGTAGATAACATTTGTGATCGCATTGCTATCAACTTTTGAGCCTTGGTCGCGTTCTTACCATCACCTCAACTTTTTAGCCAATCATACACCTCCACTTGATTGTTTACCCTTTTGAGGAATGGCTGCGATGAGTGATTCTGTTAGCCACTTTCTTTACACTGCCATGATTGAAAAGTTCCAAACCGTACTTGGAACCAGCTGCTACTTGAAAACATCACTCGTTCCTTAAAAACGAGTCTCTTTTAAGCTCTTTTTAGACTCGTAAAATATGAAAATATTGTCGAGCAATTGGCCTATCGAGCTCGTTAAAGTGATTGGAAGTGCCATCCCTCCGCTATATTTTAATCTTTTTGGACTTGAGGGATCATTACACAAAAAGATAAAGAGCGTGTCATTTTTAACTCGTTAAAGTGATTAGAAAAGTCATCCCTTTCATATTATTTTATACCTTTTCAGACTTAAGGGATTATACTACGAAAAAGGACTATTGGAGTTTCCTTTTCATCTCTTTTCAGACTCTATAAAATTGAAAATGACCGAGTTATCTTTGTCGTTAAACTCATTAAAATAATAGCGACAAACTTGTCCATATGGACAAGAGCGAGTTGCATTATCACTAGGCTCACTGAAACATAGCAACGGGTTTGCACGAAGGGAAAATTATAGAACAAGCATATGTTATCCTCTTCAAGCTTGACAAAAATAAAGAGGTACTAGTCAGAAATGACTAGGGAAAAAGGGAAGAAAACTTGAAGAACTACATTGGTAGCAGGTCACACTTGAACATGACACTTTCACTCCATCACCATGATTGAGTCGGGCTGGGTTATTTCGTTCACTGGTCATATTGCCATTGGTCCTCTGTACCATCCATTTTTGGGGTTAACGCTACGAATCCATTTCAGTGTCGCTAATATGTTCAAGAGAAGTCACTCAGAGAATTCACCAACCCCGCTAATGCCTCATCCACTGCAATACCTTCACGTTGCATTCTTTCATGACCACCACCTTGAACCTTGTATCATCAGATCATTTCACCTCCATAAAATCACTTCCTAAGATGGGTCACTTCTTGTTGACATCAACTCATTATCCAAGAAGTTGACTTAGGAACAACCCTGTCAGTACTTTGAAGCTTGCATGCCTCAATGGCAAGTTTCTCACTTCCGACGACATGTTTAAATCAATGGCCTTCGACCGAAAAATTTTGTGTGGTGTTCGACATCGATTCATGTATTCACACCACGTGAATTGTACTGCAGTACCTTGAGGGTCATTATCATTATCGACAATTCCTCTCGTGCCTCTTAACAACTTACATCATTGGCTGGTAATCAGGCGATGTCTCTCCATGTTCAACACCAAAACATCTTTTCACATGGATCGAATTGTACATCGGGCAAAGATTGAACGAGATTGAAGACCTAGGATCTAGTTTGATCCATCGGGGCTGCGATATATTAGGGAAATAAAGACATCAAATGTACTCCATAGCTGCACAGATAATCATCTAAGCTAAGGCATGATGGCTCTGCCAGAATCATCAGTCTGCCACATAGACGATTGTCTATCCTATGTACATGAAAATGAATTTATAAAGCTGAGCATGGGAATTCCTGCCTTAGCTAGATCATGAAAATATTATGAAGATAACATATTGTATTGTATCTTATTACAAGTCACCTTCCAATTCGAAAAACCTCAGATCCTCATGATAAAGCATTTCACCCGACATAAAAAGATTTATGACCTCATGCTTTAGGGGGCAACTGTTATAGACATATTTGGCACTGCAACCCAAATCATATATGTGTATAAACCAAGGGCTTCTAAACCCCTAAAAGTGTTGTTTCATACCCTAAAGGATCAATGTCAACTGATTACATCATTTCCCAAAAGTTCTCCCTGAGAAACTACTCAGAACTAGTAAAAACTGGACCATATAGACTGCTCAGTGCTAAGGGTGAGATCCATCTCACCTGTTACATAAAAGGGGTGTGATGCATACTGAAAATCCCTTTTGTAGGGTGTGATGAGTGAGAGCAGACAAATGGCAGAGGGAGTTTGCTAGGTGGAAACTCAAATAATCTTCTAGAAACTGCTCATATGAGACTTGCCTCTCTGAATTCACCCAGGGATGAGTAAGAGATCATGAAATCTCCAAGTGGAACCAAGAACTATCAGTGAAATGACACTAATCAAAATCCCAGAAGCTGACTCACCCATCTATAAACATCTATATATGGATCCCTCATCCGAGAGATCCAGAGGCTGGAATTTTGTAATTTTTAAGGAAGTGTTGTTGGTTTCTCTTTAAGATATTGTATTGTTGGATGATCAAGCTTTTCATGAGGTGAAGGGGGCTTTCATGCTAGGAGGATGGCAATGGATCAAACAGCTGGGTTGTAATCCTCTCTTCTACTACTTCTATCAAAAAAGCTATTTGAGTTTTCCTCCATATACTTATATATCTCTGAATCTTGTATTTGTGTATGCATTTGTATGGTTAACGTAGATCTGATTCTACATTGTTTATGGTTATAGATCTCTATGCTTTGATGGTATTTTTATGCTTTGACTGTACAAGTGTTCTTTGAAGTGGGACAAGTGAGAAAGGAGTGGTGAAAGCTCTATCAAGGGAGAGAGGAAACAAGCAAGGAGCTAAGCGAAATACTAAGGTTGGTGCTCTCTAATTCTCTCTCATCTATCTCTCAAAAGGAAAACACAAGTTACTTTGAATTGTTTTTTTCTAAGATAGCTACCTGTGTTAGTGGGACTAACATATCTAAGTAGACATTAGTTTTCCTGGAAACAGAAGGGCCTTCCAATACTTCATGGTAAAGGTATGGTAGAACGTATGAGTAATAGATCTCTAGATTTTGTTTTCTGTGAAAATTGTCTATATGGGAAGTAGAATTGGGTAAGTTTCCCCTCTTGTGGTAAGAGGGCGAAACATATATTAGAGCTTGTGCATAGTGATGTGTTTGGACCTGTGAAGGTTCCATCACTGGGTAAGTCTATGTACTATGTATCATTTACAAATGACTTCTCAAGCAATACATGGATATATTTCCTTAAGAAGAAATCTGAAGTCTTTGACAGTTTAAAGAATTCAAGGCTCTGGTGGAAAACCAGATAGTGAAGAAGATAAAGGGTTGAGGATAGATAACAGTGGAAAGTTTTGTAGTCAGGAATTTGAAGAATTTTGTAAGAAGTGTGGTATAGCATGGCAGAAGACTACTCCATATACAACTCAACAAAATGGAGTTGTAGAAAGAATGAATAGGACGTTTATGGAAAGGGCAAGAAGCATGCTCAGTAGTGACGTGGTAGGACAAGAATTCTAGGTAGAAGCGGTGGATATAGCATGTTACCTGGTCAACAAATCACCTTCATCAGCGTTGGAGGATAAAACTCCACAAGAGGTATGGAATGGTAAGAAACCCTGTCTTTCACATCGGAGGGTATTTGGATGTGATGCATATGTACATGTTCCAAAGGAGAAATCAACCAAGTTGGATAGTAAATCTGAAAAGTGCATCTTTATTGGTAATAAGGATGGTTTAAAGGGTTATAAGCTTTGGAACCCAGTAACAAGGCAGGTTGTGTATGACAGAGATGTGGTGTTCAGAGAGGTGAAAGATGTTATTAAACATGAAGTGCAACCAAAGGAACATGAGAAGATATAGTTTAAGCTAAAGGAGGAAGAATCAGACTCTACAGCAGAGGAGGAATTAGAAGATGAAGAGCCACAAACTCTGGGTGTGAGAAGATTAGTTTGAGAAAGGAGGTAGCCAGAAAGGTATGGTCCATCTACTTTTTGTTCAAATTTTGCTTTATCTATTACTGATGATGATCCCAGAACTGTGAAGGAATCGGTATATTCAGAGGATGGAAATATCTGGAAAGACGCCATGGTTGATGAAATGGCATCTTTACACAAAAATGAGGCTTGGGATTTGGTGGAGTTGCTGGCAGGAAGGAAACCCATTGGTAGCAAATGGGTGTTCAAGAAGAATACAAATGTAGAAGGAAAGGTGCAGAAATACAAAGCTCAGCTGGTAGCAAAAGGTTATTCCCAGGTGCTAGGAATTGATTTTGGTGATATTTTTTCTCCTATTGCTAATATAACTTCTATTATATTACTTTTATATGTTGTTGTTGCTTTTTATTTTGAGGTAGAACAGATGGAAGTGAAGACAACATTTCTTCACGGGGATCTGGAAGAGGAAATCTACATGAAGCAACCCGAATGGTGTGCGGTGAAGGGTATGAAAGAACTAATATGCAAGTTAAAGAAGTCTTTGTATGGGTCAAAGCAATCACTAGGGATGCGGTATCAGAAATTTGATACATTTGTACAGGGACTTGGCTTCACCAGAAGCAATGCAAATCATTGTGTGTATTTTAAATTGATTGGTGACCGTGTTATGTATTTGGTCTTGTATGTGGATGATATGTTGCTGGTTGGAAATGAAAAAGAAATTATCTAGGATTTGAAGACCCAATTGTCCTCGAAATTCGACATGAAATATCTTGGTGCTACAAATTATGTTTTGGGGATGTAAATTAAAAGAGATCAGGCAAAGACGAACCTCTAGTTAAACTGGAGGAAGTATGTCGAGACAATATTGCAGAGATTTAATATGTAGGATAGTAAATTGGTGAAGGTTCCTATTCCTGTAGGTGTAAATTTATCTGTTGAACAGTGTCCCAAGACACAAGAAAAGGGAGGACATGTCTCGCATTCCATGCACAAGTTCATTTGGTAGCTTGATGTATGCAATGGTCTATACTAAACCAGACATTTCTCATGCAGTGGGAGTATTGAGCAAGTTTATGTCAAAACCAGGAAAGGAGCATTGGACAACAGTGAAGCAGGTTTTCAGGTATTTGCATGGAACTAGTGATTATGGTTTGTGATAACAAGGAAGACTAGGATTGGACATAGTGTTGGGTATTCATGGTTTTGTTGATGTAGACTAGGCTGGAGATATGGATCAGAGAAGATCTACAAGTGGGTATGTGTTTAACCTACTTGGAGGTGCCGTCAGTTGGATGAGTAAGAAACAACCTGTAGTGGCATTATCAGCTACAGAGGTAGAATACATGGCAGCCACTCATGTAAGCAATGAAGCAGTTTGGTTGCAGAGATTGTGTTCAAGTATGGGGCTGGTACAGGGAGCTATAAGGATGGACTGTGACGGCCAAAGTGTAATTTTCTTAGCAAATAACCTTGCATATCATTCAAAGGCAAAGCACATTGATGTTCAGTATCACTTTGTGAGGGATATGATATAAGACAAAAAGGTGTTGCTAGTAAAGGTGGACACTTTGAAGAATACTCTAGATGCATTGACAAAATTTGTGAGCTTTGAAAAGTTCTCTTGGTGTAGAGAAACAATGGGTGTTGCAGGGCTGGATAAATGACTAAGCTCTCCTGTGGCCCCTTGTGGAAGGAAAACAACAAATGGGAGAATGTTGGGTTGTGTTATATTCTTTCCACAACTAGCCCACATAGTTAACCAGTGGGTTAGAAGGAGGATGGCCCCCCCCCTTCATTGCAGCGATTCCATAGCCAGGAGAGTCATAGGGGGGTTTGAGGGGTGCATATAACCCCACTCTATGGGGTCAGGGGTAGCGCCCCAGAAAATTTTGATTTTGGACCCTATGTTAGGTTGGGCGGACCCACCTATGGTCTTGTGCATGATTTTCACACATTTTTGGACGCGATGGTTTTCGGTCCATGGTATTGGCCGCGATGGTGTTCGGTCCATGGTATTGGATGCTTCGACATGTATAATTATGTATTATAACATTGAAAGGAATATAATGAAAAATCATGCTGGTAGTCCCCGTTTTGGGATCTAGGGGAAAATCTTTGTGTATATGTGTTTTATGTGTTATGCTCTCACATTGATTATTTTCTATGTTTATAATTTGTATGCAGGTAATTTTTGTACGGGGTTAAAACCTACAAATAGGTCCATGAAATTCCTTATTCTTCAATCGACAAATCGACCATGGTTTGATCATACTCACCTGAAGGTATTATGAATAAATGAAGTAATTTTTGGCATAATACTAACATGGTTGAAAACATGTAGGTGAAGTATATGTCATGCAGGTGGAAACTAAGAATTGGTATTGGAAAATAAGGATAAGTGTATGTATTTTGTTTCAGTGTTCATATACATATGAAACATGATTCTGCTTTATATGGTTACATATGGAGTATGATTTTGATGGTTATGTTTGAGATAATATGATATGATATTTTATACATGTCGATTAGTCAAATGTGGTAGTTTGACTTGTTGTGAGTAATGCAAGAAAACTACAGGAAGCAAGTGTTTGGCAAGGACACAAAGGCATTGGAAGAATGCAGTGGGAGGACATGAAATTATTCAAATACAATGAATATGAGGAATCATATTTAAATGGTGGGAAACATAACCCATAGTTACTCAAATAATAGTACTTTATATAAGGTTATGATATTAACCGCGGTAAAAAATGTTGAGTTTCTGCATCCGAAATCTCTCACAAAATTGATTGAAACAAATGTTACCGGTAGTAATGGAAGGAGATTTTTTGGTAGAAATCCTTTGTAACTAATACATATCGAAAGATGTAATTCAAATGGAAAGGATATGCGAGCCTATAAGTTTATAAACAACTACCTGTGAATGAGGAATAATATTGTAAGATGCAGTAATACACCAAGGACGGTGTAAATATAAGGGGGGAGTATGTAACAACCCTCTATTGTATGTAACACTCTATTAACCTAGGCTAAGAAAATCTAGGTCCAAGGTGTAAGGATGAAAGTAAATACTTGATTGTTAAATAAATAAAGATAATATAAAATTCTTGGAAAATGAGACACTAAGAGATGAGGTTCTTTCCAAATAAAATCCCATTGCTGAATGGGAATGGATAATTATTTCATGATAAGACTTCTAGATCCAATGCTAGATAAGCTTAATAGATTTGGAGATAAATATCCATTAAGTTAATTAGCTGGAGAAATATGATAAATCTAATAAAAACATAAAAGCCTTGTGGGAGAGAAAGGAAAGCTTTTATGAGGAAAAGTCTCACAGGAGAGAAAGGTGATATTTTCTAAGAAAGGCTTAGGAAAATGGATAAAAGGATGAATAAAAGAGGGACGATGCTAATGGAAACCATATCATGGAAGAGGGTGTTAAATACCCATTGAAGAGATCAACCTTAGGGATTTGATCCATGGCAAGAACTCTCGGGTCGGGGGTGAACTAGAGGAACTCAGTTATAGGTTCGGTGGGGGTGCTCAATTTTCCAAGTGACCTCCTTTCAATATTTTGATCTACTTCATGTGCATGGGATGCACTATATGCTTGCTTCTTACTCCTTAAATATCTCAGCATATTTGTAAATTTGCATGTGTTATCTTTGTTTATGAGAATGATTGAATAGTTATGCATGTGGTTACTAGTGAATGTAAATTAACTCAATGTCTGAAGCTAGTGATGGGATTATAATAGGTGATTATTAATACTAAATTAAGGAGGTAGGTGACCAATGCTATCCGTGTTCCTATGTAAAATTTAATGATAGTGAGACCATTATGTATGATTTATAAATATGGTTTAAGTTGTCCAGCTGGTAGTTTTGGTAATCTAGGGTGTGCGTTATGCATAATGAGGTAAATTTCATTCACTCATACTCGTTTTAGTTGTAGCATACATTATTTCCTACGATCCGTATTGCATAGGATGTATGTGAGTAATACCTTCGATTACGACAATAGGACTACAATCATAATATATGGAAATGGTAGTTACAAGGGTTATGACAACATTTCCATAACTATTTGGGTTGAGTCATCGAAGGGATCCAATCTGAATGCATATTCTTATGAGGTTGAATATCCATGATTGATTCTTTCCTTCGAGTTGTAATGTATGCATAGGAAATGTTGAAGGGTCATCTTTTTAATATACTAAATAAGTTCATAATGGAACCTAAAAGTCCGCATCGACAATCTAGTTGAGTGTAGAAGGAATTTGTAGTATTATGCCCATGGGTATGTGACAGTTAAAATATAAATTATTGAAATCAATTATAAAACATAAAATGTTAATCTAATCTAATGTTTACAATCTAAATATGTATGACTTAATAAGATCATTTAAAAAAATGAAATATAAAACAATAATATAAATTAATGTTTACAATGTAAATGTGTATGACTTAATTAGATAATCTTAAAAGAAATCTTCATTTTTTTCAAATAACATTATTTCAAAATATTATAACTATAAAATGATATAGATATGTTCTTTGTCCATCCATCGCTTTTAAATTAGAAACAAAAAATAAGGATTATGTTCCGAACAGAAAAATAATGTTCGGCTACAATAAAATAAATGAATATGTTGTAAAGTAATCCGAAATAAAACAATATAAATTAACACTATATTTTTCACTCTAAAGAAATTTGCATATGAAGAAATTTGATTCGTCTCAATAAATTTTAAATTAGTGATTAAGATGAATCTATATTGACTAGATAAATATAAAGAAATAAACCACTCAAATAAAAATAAATTTTATTTAAATTATAAATATATATTTAATCGATTCAATAGAAAATTTTTTGCTCCATATTTATTATAATTATATATATATTATATATATATATAAATATATATTAGATTTTTTTTTTTTAATACTATATTATATTTTGTATTTTTTTCTTCCTATAAACAATTTATTTTTAGGAATCTGCATGTTTTTTATTTTGTTCAAAATAATTATAAAAGGAAATTTGTAAACACTGTATTGCCTTTTATTTTATAAAAGTTTTTTTTTTTTTTCCGAATGTCTATAAGCATGATTGATTTGTATTAGTTATAAATTACATTTGATATATAAATTATCTAAAATATTAAATAAATAATTATTTATTTTTGTGACATATTAAATTTTTTAAATATTTTATTAATAAAAAGAATTGAAGTTTTATTATAAAACTAAGTTAAAAATAGAAAAAGAAAAGTGAAAGACCAAAAAAATAGATAAATAAATTAGATTATTATAAACCTAAATATGAGAAAAGAAGAAAAAAATTATGAGTAAGAGAAAAACTAAAGTTATTTCTACCAATTTTTTTAATTGAAACTTTACTTGTATAATGATTTTTAAAAACATTGCTTACATTAATGTATATAATGTAAATATAGTATGTTATATATGATAGAAAAAGAAAAGTGAAAAACCAAAAAATTAGATAAATAAATTAGATTATTATAAACTTAAATATGAGAAAAGTAAGAAAATTTTATGAGTAACAGAAAAACTAAAAGTTATTTCTATCATTTTTTCTATTTAAAACTTTAATTTTGTAGTGATTTTTAACAACATTGCTTAAATTCATGTATATAATGTAGAGATAATATGTTATATATAACTATAAAAAAGTGTAGTGTTGATTTAGAGTTGATAACCATCTATATAAAAAAATTGTTCAAAAGAACTTTGTCCTTACCAGATTTAGACTTCCTTTTGATTGTGAGATAAATGTTTAATTCTCTTTTACAAATTTTATTTGAAAATAATGTTTTATTTAGTTTTTCTTTTATATTTCTTACTTATGTAGTTAGTCATATTAATTTTAGCTATATACTTTCTGAGTTATATAGTATGGGCTAAACTATTATGCAACACTTTTCTATCACAGAGAAAATACTCAAAAGTAATAAATGGAGTTTTTATAGGGAAAATGATAGTCCATTTCATTGTTTTAATTTTAACAAACAACTTATTTATTAATTAAATACAATAAAATAGAATTGCATCATCACATAGTTTCCATTTTGGCTTCCATAGCATTAAGTCCAACAATAACTTAAATGTCTCAAAATTGTCACATATAAAAAATAAATAAATAGATAGGGGTGCTACAAATAATGACCTTTGACATTCACCAGTAAGCAGTAAGCAATTGTATGACTAAAAATTGGGAAAATCCACATATTAGAATGGAAATTTGGTTGTCTTTCATGGAATGGAGACCTGGAGTCCTTATTTCATACAGAGAAATTTTCATATCAAGATGGACAGTCATAGTATTAAGTGCACACTTATTTTCTTCACTAGACCAACACAAATGGGTATCCAATATATTGGCATACTATTATGAGATTATATATAAGGAGGGTAAATGTAATGTTGTAGGGGATGATTTAATAAGAAAATTTGAAGAAGATTAATTACTCCATTCCTTATTGTTACCAATGCGAGGATGGCTTGAGGAGGATCGAAAGGAATGGATGGAAAACAATACATTAAATTAGTTAATCTAAATGCTTTAGATAGACACCAAACCACATACGAATTTTACATGGAATCATGATACACTATGGTATAAAGGGAATATTATTTTGGAAAAAGTTTCAATCCTAAAGCAATGAATTTTATAGTAGTTATAATCATCATCATGAACGTGCCATTCTCAATTTCATAAATACTACGAAATATCTTGCTACTAATTCTTCCAGGAAGACATGAAAATAGATATCCAAGATTTTCTAACATGCCATGACACTTGGAAAATAAAGAATGGAGATATAGTAATGTTACCAGGGCATTGTAAACTTTACCAATCCTGACATATATTTGGATAAACATTTTAGTGTATTTTATTGTTGGAATTTTGAGATCATGAAATGAAATCATGATTATGGTGGTGGTAGATAAACCTTCAAAAGTTACTCATTTTTATTTTGTATCTCATCCTTTCATTCCTTCCTTGGATTCATAGTCTGTCATAGATTGGATCTTCAAGCTACATTGTATGCCAACTTCCATTTTTTTGGATTGGGACACCATATTTACTAGCAAATATTTGTAGGATTTTCTTAAAATTGATGGTATGTAGCTAAGTTTGGGTGTTGTGTATCATCCTCAAACACATCGTTAAATAGAAATGGTCAATAAGTACTTAGAACCATATTGGATATGCTATAATTTTGGAAACCTACACTAGAAGGTAACATGGCTTCTCCTCGATAAATGGTGGTAAAATACCACTTATCATGGAATTATTAAAATGACATGATATGAAGAAGTTCATGGCCAAAAAATCCCATCTATACAACCCTATGTACCAATCGTGTCCAAGATTCATGTACTAGATAGAAAAATTCACATTAGAGAGGTTGGTATATGTATCCTCAATGACAACATGGATATGGCACAAAAGAGAATGAAACAAAAAATTGATACACATATATCTGAACATTATTTGGGTGAAAGGTATCATATGTTCCTTTGATAAATCCTTCTAAACATAAATCGCTCTAAGATAAAGCTATCAAGAAAATATCTCCTAAATTCTATAGGCCCTATCAAATCAGAAAGAAGAAATGATTAGGCTTCATGCAAACAAGATATTTCATTCCATTCGAAGATTCTCCTAGTATTTCATGTGTCTTATTTGAAGAAGGTTGTGGGATTGAATTCCAAAGTGTAGACCAACCTGTAAAAACTAGATCAAGAAGTTTCCATTTAAATTCAAGTAGAACTAGTATTAGATATCCAAGAATACTAGTAATATATATGCATTATGAAGAAAGTGTTGATATATTAGAAATATATGCAACCAAACGATGCCACATATGATCCAACAATTATTTCCCAACAATTTCTCATCTTTAGCCTCGACAACCATGTTGCTTTAGAAAGGAGAGGGCATGTAGTGTCCTACCATAACCCTATTACTTATATACATTATTAATGTTTACTATTAAATAGCTATTTAATAGTCACTCATTATGAAAAGGTTCCTTGCTATGTATAAAATCAAAACTAGTTGAAAGGTTGTCATTAGAAGTAGGCTAATAAGTAGTTAATATTGTCAATTGATGGATATATATTGGGAAGAACTTTATGTAATTATTTGTAAATAAAGTGAGTTTATTTATAAGTTTTCTCTTTGAAGTTTCCTAGTTGAAGAGGCAAGTTCACATAGCACTCTATTTTATATTGTCAAGGATAGTGTTTTTGGTTTATCTTTTCATTGTGTTCTTTGATTTTGTCACACACTATATTGCTTGTGAAATATGCTATGACTTCATGGGTAGAATGTAAGAAATACACTTTTCATATCCTAACTCACATAATATTTTTCCTATATTGATGTGTATGGGAAAGCCTAACATGTATATCTAGTTTTTTTTTTAAGCGTTATTAGGCCCATGTCTACTTGCTCCCCATGAATCCTAGCTTCACGTGTCCCAATCATATATTAGCAAGTTGAATCTATATATATTTTCCTACCACTCAACATAATCATCCAATGATTTCTTATCTCTTTTATACTATGAAATATCATTTCTAACCTGCTCATTTTGAATTCTCATAGTCGAGTACAATTTCTATTCAAAATAGAAATTATTGATAAAAATCATTATTTTGTTCAATTGGAGGTTTTGGAAATTTCTATCTTTTGAATGTGAGATGGATTTTTTTTAACATATTTAGTGAACTGAAATATTATAATCATTACACAAATAATGCTTGACTATAGTATGTAAGTCGTTGAATCCTATTAAGCATTACAATTCTTCTTTTTCGTTGCTGCAATTGAGCTTGGAATTTTCAATAATTTGGGAAAATTTTGGGATTGGAGTGTTAGGGTCGATGACATAGTCACATGGGTTAGATGGGAGCATATGCCTTAGGGATAGTGGGATGAGGGGCTAGTGGAGATAAAAAATAGGAGTGGAGTTTCCCATAATAATGAATTATGTATTGTAAATCTCTATATTTCATCAAAAAAGGTAACAAAAGTGAAAAGTGTTCAATGCTAGCTTACAATGATGTAGGAAGCTCCAAATTGTATACCATAATACCACTATGGTGCAAAACCTTATAAGGCCTATAGTACTTGGGTGATAATTTATTATCCTTCATATCTCTCTTGATGGACATTTGTTTGGATGGATGTAGCTATAAAAATACCCAATCACCCATGTCAAAAACTATTTCATTGTGATGTTGATCTACATGTTGTTTAAATTGATTATGTGACATAGTCAAATTATCCTTGAAGAGTTGGAAAAGTTATTGTTGATGCTTGAAGTGATATTCCACTACTTAACCTTATAATTGTCTCTTAGAGATGATGTGATCGATTGTGGATGATATTCATAACATCATGCCATAAATGGGAGTGCTATGGAAGGATAGCACAACATGTTACCTGAAGGAGTAGTCTCAAAATGAGATTATATCGATGTGAGGTGGAGGTACCTTAGCATGAGGTATCAAGGGTCGGTAATGAAAAAGAAAAAGAAAGAATGTCTAATGTGTCCCCAAACTCCACGGTAAAATGCACACCAGGTGAAAGCTTTAGAGTTTTTGTGTGACACAGTGGTGGAAAAAAAATCATACTTGAGAAAAGGGTGAAAAACGATCCTGAAAAAAAAGGTGAAAAATATCCATAAACCGGGGAAATAGGGAAAAACAACCCTGGAAATATGGGTGAAAATCATGCATAAGACGTGAAATTCGTCCCCTAGTCCCCAAAAAGAAGGGTGAAAATGAAGGGTGAAATGAACCCATACGACATGAAAGAAACCTTGGAATATAAGTGAGAAACTAACCCACACAACTCAAGACGAAAAACTTCCGCACGGGGGACCCAAAAAAATTTCAAGCAGTCCAATCCGTATGGAAAAAGTAACCTTGAAGGAACATTACACATACTAAAACATGGTGTAAAACCTGATCTATCAAAAAAAAGTCTAAGAACTGTATCCCAGTAGATAAGGGGATGCCTTGAAGAGCCCCACATAACTCTCTATTGATCCCAATGATTAGTGAGAAATAAAGATATCCTTCCAAGCATTCATTCACTATCCAAGTTTTGCCATGAGATTGAAGATGATAAGAGAGCTATGAGCCAATTGAGTAGGAAGATAAAAAATTAATTTTTTCCAAAAAATTCCTATGAAAATCAGATCATTGTCACTTACAATAATATTTGGCTTTTCATGTAGATTTGAAACATTTCCACAAATGTAGCAACATTTGCACTAACATTTAAAGGATGACATACTATAGAAAAAGGTGCATACATGATAATTCTATCAACTATAAACATGATGACACTCTTTCCTTTGAACTTGGGTACACCAGTGATAAAATCCATTGGGACCTCCTCCCAACATTGACTTGGAATGGCTAATGGTTGTAGAAAAGCTAGTTTGTTAATTTTCTTTACATTATTTTTTGGAAATCCAAACATTCTGCCGCAAACTTCTGAATATCAAATTTAACGCCATCTAAAACAAATTCAGTCTTGGCCCTATGGTGAAATTTTAAAAACCCTAACCTCCATACTATATGAGAGGTTTCAAATTCCAAAAAAACCTTTTATTTGAGTAGGGAGCTCTTACATAGATATAAGCAATATTTGTATCACATTGAATATTTTTTCTAGATAAATGATTTATATCAATCCCTTTTCCAAATAAATGATTTATATGCACTATAATATTTCTACAAATTTTGAATAAGATTCCACACCTTTTCATTGTTCTTCCATTCATCCCTTTCCTTAGTTGTCTAATCACGTTCAATAATACAAATGACAAAAAGAAATGCCTCCACATCCTCATCCTTTCTTGAGAGTGTATATGCAATAACATCTTTGTAACCCATTTTTTCTTCTCTTGTGAACATAATATTTTTTCCAAGAAGTATTTAAGACTATCATGATTTTTTTAGCTTGAGGTTTCTTCCCATTAGCTAAGTGCACCATTAGTTTAAGGCATGTAGTATTTTTGACATTTCTCCTAGAAAATAGGTTTGGGTAAATTCTTTCCCTTTATTGATGACTTTAAAAGGAAATGGGTCTTTCTTATTGCATTAAAACAACACAATTTCCATTTCCTATGGCATCACATTTCATAATAAAAGTTTTTGTGAAGTCTGGTGTAGCTAATATCGAAGCTCGACACATTTTCTCTTTAAGATGTTCAATGGCCTTTGTTTATTTAGAATTCCTAGAAAATGCATCTTTATTCATTAATTTTGTTAAAGGTTCTACTATTTTCCCATAATTATTCACAAAATTACAATAATTCCTTGTTAACCAGAGAAATCCTGAAGATGCCTTAAGGTTGTCGGTATTCTCCATTCCTTGATGGATTTAATTTTTTTAGGGTCTACCTTAACACCCTAATGATATATAATATGATCCAAATATTCCACCTCTTATACCCGAAAGAAATGTTTGGAGGGTTTCACATATACTTATTTATCCTCCAATAGTTTGAGCACTTTGTCATCATGTTGAACACGACCATTCCAAGATTTGTTGTGGATTAGTATATCATCGAAAAAGGCTAACATAAATTTTCTGAGGAAGGCTTGAAAGTGGAATGACTCAAACCTTGTATTGTGTAATGTGCATGAGTAATGCCAAAAGGCATGACCAAAAATTGACAATGACCTTCATGGGTTCTGAATGTCATTTTCAAAATTTCTTTTGTTTTCTTTCCAATTTGATGATATCCCAAATGAAGATCCAACTTTGTTAAATTTCCCACTGCTCTATGTTGCTTGAAATTGTCTTATCCTAATTCAATTCTTCAATTATGAATATTTCAATGAAAATTAATATTTCCAATCATCAACAATAATTGAAGATAAAACAATAAATTCAATGAAAAAGGAGACGATCAACACATCAACAAGAGACACTAGATTTTCTCAAAAACTAGGGAAAGACCCCACAAGGGGGGAATCGTTTGAAAAATAAACTTTTATTATATTGTCATAAAATATTCATAAGAGAGTACAATAATCCCAATACAAAATCATCTAGCAAAATTAACCGAACAATATTTAGAAATATTTTGCTAGCATTAATACAAATCAGAGACAATTTTTCATATCTCGTTCAAGTGCGGTCAACTACGGTCATATGTCAAATTTCAAGCCGAGAGCACAACCCCATGGAGGATGAATGATCCGTGCAGTTGAGACCTTCCAAATGCATTGTTGAGCCTCCTATCTTATTAGAATAGTAGAAAATATCTTGTGTGCAGCCTATGGTCATAAACCAAAACCATAAAACTCATGCAATCTACAGAATTTGTAATTTCAAACCTATATGAACCAGTTTACTCAAATGAGCCTAAAACTTGTGTGAACCAATCAATGAATAATAGAATAAGATGATGCATGGTGATGTCCAAATGATATTGAGGTCACTTGTTGTAATGGTCGGCCTATTTGTTGGAAATAATACTGAGAGGCGGGGGGGGAATCAGTATTATCAAATTCTTTTCAATATGCTTTCCTTGATTTAATCTTCAAATATTGATCATTAACTTGTATATAATAATGAGCATGAAACAAGAAAAACAGATAGTCACACCAAAAGAACACCAGATATAAAGGTGGAAACCCATGTGGGGTGAAAACCACTGCTGCAATATGTCTCTATCTTCTTTCAATTAGAAACTTCTTTTACAATGATTTTGTACTGGTGCAGTCCTTTACCAGTACGCATGCTGCAACCTACAGAGAGCTACAACTCTCTCTCGTTTTCCAGTCTCTCTTGGAAGGGAGCAACAACCCCCTCAACTCTTTTACTTCTTAAAGGACCACGTTTCATTAATTTTCAAACTAGATCCACGAACATCAAATAATCATCAAGTACATGTAAATCATCCAATCTCCTTATACAATGAACCAATGAATCACCAAACTCTTCAAAATGCTATAAATAGAAAAGTAATACCAGGAATATAAACCTAGAAATCTGCTTCAATAGATAAAAGACAATCAACAAATGTTTCAAGATAAGACCGCAACTTCACCAACAGGGGCCTGCGTATATCCGCAGCTCTTCTGAGACTGAACTGTGTAGATCTGCACTGGTTGTTCTTCTGCTCTGCGTACCTTTCTTCAGATCAGCACTCTTACTTCTGGCTTATAGCGTACATCCGCACTGTGCCTTCTTCTTGCCTGCATACCTCGCACTTCGCCCTTTTCTGTGCTGCGTGCATCCCGCATTGTGCCTTCTCCTGCGCTGTGTACCCCGCACTACACCTTTGGCTTCGCAGCGTACTCCCACACTGAGCATTTTACTAAGCTGCGTACCCCCGCACTGTGCCTTCGGATCGCCTGCAGACTTCTGATTAGGGCCAAATTTACAGTCCTCCAATGTGCCACAGTCAGTCAGATCCACAGATATATTCATGTGCCCGAGAGATCACGACATGTCAATAGATTCACCTTAAGTTATCTCCTTGATTTAGATCTAGCTTTTAAAACCAATCACCCAAAATTTCAGATCTTAAGATATTCAAATTTCACAAGTATCTAGCCAAGAGATCTCCTTTCCTCTTTATAGGCAAGCCCTTCTCAATACCATGGTCCAAAACCATAATAACACAATACCATGAACCCAGTACTTGGGATTAACACTTTTGGATGCAATACCATGGACAAAGACCATTTGATCAAAAACTATTGGACTAATTCCATAAACCATTCATGAAGATTCCCACGTGCACGTGCTTTTATGCATTTGAGAAAGTAAAACTGGGGTCCGCACCTTCTGAACGTATCACCTGCATACATGCACGCACTCCTTGGTCTGCATACCTGCGGGTCCGCATCTTCTTCTAGGATTACCTGCGGGTATCTTAATTTCAATGATTTTGAGTGCCTGAACTGAGATCAGCCACAAGAGTGAGTTGTCATCAATTACAACACCTGTACCATAGAGCCAAACCAGAAACATAATGCCAACAATCTCCCCCTTTGGACTTGATGGAAACCTCAAGATCCTCAATCCTCAAGATCCTCAATGTCATTCTCCCCCTTTGACATCAAGGGCAAAGGGTTATGCTCCCCCTGAGAACATGCTTAAGTCTTTGCTCTGCTGATAATGCTCCCCTGGACCAGATCTATAATCCACCATAAATTTCTTCAAGAAGAACCATAATCCACCATGACCATGAAATAGATAGAGACATATTGCAGCCATGTTTAGATTAGCATCCATGTTCTCCTTTTGTGCTACCATAATTCCAACAATGCATTATATGTGCTCCCCCTGAACCTGTGCCATTGATCTACAACCAATCCATAAACCAGCAAATGTACGTGTATACCACATATAAACCTCGCGTACAACCAACAGATGAGATTCAACAACAAGATGATACATCAACTACCTCCAGCTTTTACTTGAGGTATTCAAAGGTCTCCCTAGGCAATGGTTTAGTGAGAATATCAGCAACTTGTTCCTTAGAAGGAACATACTCCAACTTGACATTTTGGTCAATCACTTGTTCCCTGAGAAAGTGATACTTGATCGGTATGTGCTTGGTCTTTGAATGCATGACTGGGTTCTTTGAAATGCTGATTGCACTTGTATTATCACATAAGATGGAGATAGGTGGAGTACAAGTGATTTGTAAGTCTTGCAAGGTCTGCATCATCCAAAGAAGTTGAGTGCAACAAGATGCAGCAGCCACATATTCTGCTTCAGCTGTAGATAAAGCAATCGAACTTTGTTTCTTGCTGAACCAAGATACTAATCTAGAACCCATAAAGAATGCACCACCACTTGTGCTCTTCCTGTCATCCACGCTTCCGGCCCAATCTGCATCTGTATAAGCATGAAGTGTGAGATATGTATCTCTAGGATACCATAAGCCATAGTTCTGAGTTCCTTGAAGGTACTTAAAGATTCTCTTCAGTGCCTGAAGATGAGTTTCCTTTGGATTTGCTTGAAATCTTCCAACTATTCCCACTGCATGCATGATGTTTGGTCGAGTACCTGTCAAATAAAGTAGACTTCCAATCATAGACCTGTAGGTTGGTTGATGCACTGATGTTGATTCATCATTTGCACTGAGGTTGCATCCTCTGACCATGGGGGTACATACTGGTTTTGCATATTATATGCCATATTTCTTCAAAATCTGCTTGAGATACTTCATTTGAGACAAGAATATCCCGCCTTCATTTTGTTGGATTTGCAATCCAAGAAAGTATGTTAGTTCTCCAAGAAAAGACATTTCGAATTCTTTCTACATCACCAAGGCAAAGCTTTGAATCATATCTTCTTCATTGCTGCCAAAGATAATATCATCTACATACACAACAAGTATTAGCAATTTTTCATTTTCAATTTTTATATAAAGATTACTATCTGCTGATCCTTTTGAAAACCTTGTTTTTGAAGTATTTGTCCAACCGATATTACCAGCCCTTTGAGCTGTTTAAGACCATAGAGAGCCTTTTTTAGTCTGCATACAAGATTTGGATCATTCCAAGGAATGAAACCTTCTGGTTGCTCAATGTACACTTCTTCTTCTAAGTCCCCATTTAGAAAGGCTGATTTCACGTCCATTTGAAAAACTTTGAACTTTTCAAAACTTGAGAGAGAAAGGAACATTCGGATGGCCTCAAGTCTAGCAATAGGAGCAAAATTTTCTTCAAAGTCTATTCCTTCTTGTTGGGCATACCTTTTACAAACAAGTCTGGCCTTTTTTCTAATAACTTCCCCATCTTCATTCAATTTTTTCTTGAAGATCCATTTTGTCCCTGTGACATTCTTATCTTTTGGTCTAGGAACCAACTCCCAAGTGTTGTTCTTTTCAATCTGCTCAAGTTCTTCATCCATTTCCTTGACCCAACATTCACCTTTGCATGCTTCTTTTACATTTTGTGGCTCAGTGGAGGAGAGTAATGCCAAATAGCTTGAGGCTTCTACAATTGTTCTTCTAATTTTGTACACCTGCTTCCTTCTGCCCCAAAATCCGAGATTCTGGATAATTCTTCTAAACGTACCTAGATGGAGTCTTCTCTTCTATCCTTATCTATTCCTCTGGTGCCTCTTGAGGTTCTTCTTCATCATCTATCTGATTTGGAGAGTAATCTTCATCCTCTTCGATATCTTCATGATTTACTTCCCTAGGGATGTATCCTTTTTCATCAACCACTACATCAATGTTGTCAACAATTTTTTCAAGTCTTTTATTATAACACTTATATGCTTTGTTGTAGGGAGAATATCCAAGGAGAATGCCTTCATCTGCTCTGGGTTCAAGTTTTTGCCAAGCTGTTCATCAGTATTCTTAATATAGCATTTGCTCCCAAATAGTTTGAAATGATTTACCGAAGGAGTCTTACCATACCAGAGCTCATGCGGATTTTGAGTGTTGTTCACTCGGACATTTGTTTTGTTGAGAAAAACAACCGCAGCATATGCAGCTTCACCCCAGAAGGTTGCGGGACTACCAGACTCATCAAGCATAGCACGAGCCATTTGTTGGACTGTTCTGTTCCTTTCCACTACTCCATTTTGCTGAGGAGTCCTAGCTGTAGAGAATTCCCTTCTTATTCCATGTTCTTCATAGAAATCGAAAAATTCATTTGAGGTAAACTCCCCACCTCTGTCTAACCCTAGGCACTTAATTTTGTAATCTGATTCATTCTCAACCAAGGCTTTGAAGGATTTGAATTTTTCGAATGCTTCGTCCTTGTGCTTCATAAGTCCTAACCAAACCATCCTGGAGAACTCGTCAATGAATAATATAAGGTATTCTTCCCCTCGAGGTGACCTTGTCCTGAATGGACCGCATACATCTGTATGAACTAGCTCAAGGGGCCTGCTGGTTGATCCTTCCTTCTCAGGGAAGTTAGTTCTAGTTTGCTTTCCAAACTGACATGATTTGCATATGGTGTTCTCTGAAATTTTGATGTTTGGAAGACCACGAACTGCTTGGTATTTGCATGCTTTCCTTATTTGTGAAAAGCTTAGATGCCCCAACCTTCGGTGCCATAACCAGTGTTCATCATTTTTGCTCAAATAACATTGTTGTTCTCCTTCTTCAAATATGCATAGATTATTTGGAGTTCTTTTGCCTTTGAGTACTGTTCTTCTTGTATCAAGATCACGAACACTACACCCATCTGATCGAAATATTACCTCGGTTCCATTATCGCACATCTGATTGACACTCAATAAATTATGCTTCAAGCCATTGACATACAAAACATTTCCAGCTTTAACCATATCCTTCAACTGAGCAATGCTTTTTCCTTTTATGGCTGCAGGGGTATCATTTCCAAAAGAAGCTTTCTTTCCCTTTTCTAAAGCAGTATATGATTTAAGTTTTTCTTTATCACCTGTCATATGTTTTGAACATCCGCTATTGATGTACCATTGATTTTCCTGTCCTTCTGCATATAAAGCTATCCCACATCTTTCTGGTTGCAGCTCCTTCATTCTCCATGTTTTGGAACTTGAGGTTTGTTCCTTTTGAGTTGCCTTCCAAAACCTGCTCCTGCATTCAGAATCTTCATGACCAAAATTGTTACAAATAGAACATTCAATTTCATTTTCAAGGGCGGAAAAGTTGCTATAGGTCCTCTTTGTGGTTGCAGGCATAATTCTTTGTTTTTGAGCTTCTCTAGTCATGATTGTCTTATAGGCAACACATTGAGCTGCTTTGTGACCAAAGTTATGGCAAGAGAAACATTGGCCATTGAAGAAATTCCTGCGACTATCATCCAACCAATTGTAGTTTCTACTAACATCCATTCTTGAAGAAAATTGGGAAGATTTTACCTGAGGCTGGTTGTAGCTTCTGTTTGTCCTTAAGGTAGCTTGCCCCCGATTTTCTCGATAATCTTTGTTCATTCTTGAGGAAGACTGTCCCTGATTTCTATTGGGCCTTTGCTCACTCCTTCTTGCTGCATCAAGATAACTTTCGGAGCTGGAAGCTTGAGATGCTTCACCATTATACCCCAGACTTGTCTTGATTAGAGGGAAACACTGCACATTGATAATCTCATCTAGAGTTTGAGATCCTTTAACAAATTTAAGATTAAGGGCCTTTGTTTTCTCAATTTCTTTTCTAATGCCAACGATTTCACACTCTAACTTCTCAAGAGATTTTTCTTTTTCATCAAGTTGAATTTGCAGAGTATCAATGATCCTATTCTTTTCTTCTAAACATGTTTTGAGTCTAGTAATCTCTTCATAAAAGTCATCCACATCTATAGCATCCATGTAATCATCATCTTCAAAGGCCATTAAGAGTTTATAGTGATTACCTCGTTCATCGTCATCGCTATTTGATAGTCCATCACTATCTTCATGAGTGTAATAGCTTTTCTTGTTTGCATTCTGTTTCTTTCCATCTAGCGGGTTCCTTTCCTTTATCCTTATGAGGACATTTCGTAGCATAATGACCTACTCTTCCACAAGCAAAGCATTTAAAAGGTAACTTACCTCTGAACCTTCCAGAACCCCTTTGAAGATTTCTGACAAAAT